>JAUYWI010060045.1:0-16063 GCA_034780595.1 Parotoplana pacifica | reverse complement strand
CAACACAACGATGACATGTGCTCAGACTGCCAAGAAGAAGAAGAAGAAGAGACCCAGCAACACAACGATGACATGTGTTCAGACTGCCAAGAAGAAGAAGAAGAAGAGACCCAGCAACACAACCTCTGCGGCTGCCCGAGATGGATCACTCAAAGGACCGCAGCCTATGGCACGCACTAATATAACCGCCAACCGGTTGCTGAATTATCTGAGGGTGATCGGCCGGATCCCTACGACCGACGCTAATGCGCAAGTAAACAGTGATCAAAAATACAGTGATCAACTTGCTGCGCCCCGTTTACAGTGACCAGAGGTTGTTGGATACATTGTGTGTAGGTTGTGAAATGCACACACAGCTTGTTGGGAAAAGGCTCATACATAACAATTTGTGAGCAATTACTACAGACAGGAGGTAGGCCCCATTGGGTCCAGAAATGAACGAAAGTGGTATCATTGGCGATAAGAACGATGTTTGATTTTGTGATCTTCAAACCAACAAAGAAATCTGCCAGTCACATCTTCTTACCTAACGGTAATTAGCTGTCCAGCATTCAATGAAATACCGTTGATTTGAGCAATGAAGATGGAAGCGACTGCTTCATAAAGTGCGGTACCATCCATGTTTACAGTGGCTCCTATGGGTAACACAAATCTCGTCACTCGCTTGTCGATCTTATTTTTCTCCTCCAAACACCTAAAAGTACAAATTCAAAGAAAATGAATAACTCATAAATAATATAAATTTGATGCATTTCAAACAATACATTATCTATGTGTAGACACCAAAATCAATTGTTTAAACACAAACAGATAAATATTTCAAAGGACCCATTTCGAAAGGTTCCAGAAAAAGGTTTTTAAAAGATGTTTTAAAATTCCAATACCAAATACCATTCAAACACCCCTTTTGACTTTTGAAACGTGTTTTAGGAAGTGATTTTGTAGTTTAAAAAGAAAAGAATGTAATAATGTAAGAAACAATATAATAAATATGCAGGTATGTTCTAATTATAACAACAAATTATAGGAAACAAAATTCTCAATATAATGTTTTTAATTTTCATCCTGCAGTCCATGTTATAATGCCAATCCAACTATTGATTACTTCATATAAAATGAAATATTGTTTATTAATTAAAATCAGTAGATTATAACCCATATCATTAATATTAAACACATTCCTAGTATTTTACTGTGGCAAATTTACATGTTTTTTCTAATTTTATTATATCTTTACAACACAACGTGAATTTAATTAAAAAAAACAACTAATGATTATTAGCAATGTAAGACAAAGCTAAATAAACCTGTGATTATGAATCTGACTTCCTGGAAAAAACGACTAATTTGGACATCAAATTCTCTTTCATCCAAACCACCAAACAGCCAATTCTACTACATACTCGGTATTTAGAGATTTTATTCTGTGTTTGGCAGTGTACGTACTTTCATTAGAAAATATTTAAATCTAAAAGGTATTTGTTCATTCTAATGAACCGTCTATCTGTGCTCTGCTCATCCATATTACAAAAATAGAAGGGCTCAAAAGTTTGAAGCCGCTAGTAACTTTTGGCAATTGCATATTGTTTGCTAATAAATGTTTGTTTTTCATTTATGACTATAACATTATATTACATACAGTATATAGATAGCTACATATAATTTATGATTTTATTTAAGCCAAAATTATAAATAATGTGACAATTAAACTGAATGTTTAATTTGCTACCTAATTTACTCAGAGAGATGATAGAGGTTATCTGTTACCTCAATCTATCCGTTTGTATCATTTTAATACCTATAGGAGTATCTAATTAGAGTTTTATATCACAATCTCACCCATCTATTATTCTCCTTCATTAGAAATTCACCTAATTTTCAATGCCTCTTTGTAATCAAAATGGTAAGTGTTTAAAATTTTATTACAATGTTAATGGTTTGAGAGAGAGAGAGATCTAAGTTTTTACCAAAAAATATTTGACACAATGAAGATGCATCACTGATAATAATTTGTCTGCCTAATTGTTTAAACGTGTACAAATTTATGCAAATGTCCGTTTTCTATGTGGATACATCCATTTTATAAAAACAAGGCAGACTCTGCGTTTTACGAGTAGTTAGAAGTAAAAAAAATCATTTTCTGAGAGATCTGGTAATGGGGAAGTTATATTTTAAAATGTGTAGAGGAGCTATGATTGATAGATAAACTTCTCAATATCAATAACATTATCGCAAAAGGTTACAAAATAACATTGATTATTTTTTATCTGACAGATTTATTTCTTGTTGAACCAGATCTGGCATCTGGGGAGCGTAATTGATGCTATTTTTCGGATTAAACTATAATTAAATAGAAACATATGACGCTACAAAATAGTTTTAGAGTTCATGTGTTAAAGGGTATTGTGGATATTGTTAGAACAGTTTAAGTAGGTATGCCAACTTTTGTATAACAGTAGAAATAAAATACTGTCAACAAACATGAAATCTAGATAAAAGCTAAAAAGCCATATTAATAAAGACACAGAAACCGTGCTGCATATTTCATAAATAATATTTCTCTAGATAATTAAAAATCGCTAACTCATACCTACTTCCTACTCTACAGAGAGCATGGAGTAATAAATATATTTTAAACAAAATTAAATCTCAATTTATCAATCTATGGATTTATTTGTGTAAAAATTAGGCGACTTTGTAGAGGCTCAATTTAACAAATTATTATAAAAATCGTTGAATTTTATTTACTATAGAAAAGATAGAGATCCAGCGAGAGTCGGAACTCTGTATAATAATTACTCTGTGGTATGCACAACATTATGCACACATTATGAAATACCTACATGTCTTTAGACGCAATTTGGTATTAATTCTGATGAAGTTGGAATGTTCACTACCCAGGTTTTCTTTAAAATATATTGAGAATATTTCAAAGTTTTATGTAGATAATCTTTCGGCGACCAGGATAAATAAACCAGTTTTGCATACTTCATAAAAATACTAGAAGCAGATACTTTTTCTAAAGAGAGATGAATTTACATCGTGAAATTAACAAAAACACATAATTGTTGAAATCTACCTAAAAGCAACTTAGCTAATTTAGTATTAGTTTGGCTAGTAAGAATTTT
The DNA here is from genome assembly GCA_034780595.1 of Parotoplana pacifica. Classification (NCBI taxonomy): domain Eukaryota; kingdom Metazoa; phylum Platyhelminthes; order Proseriata; family Otoplanidae; genus Parotoplana; species Parotoplana pacifica. Next base: position 12,935 of record JAUYWI010060045.1, on the reverse strand, counting down.
GTGAAAAATACTAGTCGTTATTTTATGTCTTTCAAATTGTGTTGGGTAAGTACCGTAGTTAATGCTTTACAAAGTAGGCAAACCTCCGAATCTATGTAGTTTATTTTGTCTTTGTTTTCAGTATATGATTGTTTTGGTAATTGTGCTAGCTGCAGAAATTGCTTTTGGAATTGTGGCTGCAATGAAGAAACCAGAAGTAAGAAAAGTTGTAAAACCAAAAAGTTATAAAAATTATAGTCATACATTTAAAAAATTGTAACTAAAGGCAGCTACATTTTAAACAAGACATCATAAACAAGACATATTAAAAATAAAGTCAAAAATAAAGTCAAAAATAAAGTTAAAAATAAAGTCAAACAGGGATGTGAAAATATTTTTAACATATATAAACTAGAGAACAGACTCTATTCACAGTTATATTGTAATAGAAATATTTCCAAATTTGATAATTTATCTACCAAAAAATCGATTGATTTTACAACAATATATATTTACTGTATTTTCCTTTATTGGATATGGATAAAATAACTTATGGTTATGCATAGTAAGTAAGTATTATTATATGACAATCGACATTTATTATTTATGGTTTGAGAAATAACTGACTTTTTAATTACAAACTATTTAGAAAAAATATTCACCAAAAGTTATCGTTAAAAAGTAATTATTCTCTCATAAATTGAGAATAATATATTTATTTATTTTGCAACATTTATAATGTGCTTTTTATACGTTAGATATCCCAAAGCATTAAAATACTTGAAAGTACAAATAGTACGTTAAGTAACTATAAACCATAGAGTAATAATACTCCATGTTGTATGCAAAGATTATTAATTATTAATATATAATCTTTGGTTGTATGTACATAAGTCTGCACCAAAGAAAACTAAATTAGCTTTATACTGGAAAAGCTAATTTTAAAAGGTATATTTTGACATGTGCAGTGCTGTGTTCTGTAGTTTTACGGTCGGCTGGAAGATTGTTCCAGAGCACGGCTGCTGCTTTTGCGAATGAACAATTTCCGTAGGCTGTGTTCATATGAAGTTGATAATAGAACTGCTGCAGGTTGGTCTTGTGGGGATATTAATTGGTAACGTTTGCTTCATATGTGTAGGTTCGTTATTGAGAAGAGATTTGAATGTGATCAAAATTACTTTGTGTTTTATACTATATAGTATGGGGAGCCAATTTAACTTAATGAGATATAGGGTCACACGTTATTTGGATTTCAAACAAAAATTTAGGCGTGCTGCCGAGTTTTGCAGTTTGTTTATCTGTACAGCTGGAATATTGATTAGTAGGTTATTGCAGTAGTCAGAGTAATTACCTGCTGCTACTTAAAATATTATAACTTTATCCAAAGTCTGAAAACGATATCTAATGATAGAGCCTAGTCCGAATTATGCATTGAAAATGATATTTTTAGTGATTGAATTCAATCAAAACCATTAAAAAATATACAGAAAATTGTAATCAAACTTTATTGCACTCATGACGTCATTACTTGCCATAAAAAGCTTTTTTGTGACTGGCTCTGAATTGATGGTTCATCATTTCAGAAATCATAAACTGAGATATTTCCAACTACATTACAATGTTTCTATACTGCTTCTAGTAAGGCTTAATTTTGAACGAGGTAGGATATTTAAAAAAAAATTAATAATGTTATGGATTTTAGATGCTAAGGTCCTACCTATACTTAAGGTAAATTGGTTAAACTTTTTTTTTGGGGGGGGGGCTATATCACTGGGCCCCATATCACTTTTCCGACAAAACAAAAAATATTTTGTCAATCGATCTTCTCAAGAATTGGTAGGTGTAATGCCCCTTAATTCCTAGTGAATGACCACAAGGGATTTTTTAGACAATACATGACAAAGACAGACGACATTTTCAATAATATACATTGACAGGCAATTTATAATTAATAATAAGCTACACGAAGAGTTGAACATTGTTACATTTTTATTTTTCAGGGGAAAGGGGAAATTTAAGTTGAATATTTAGTTTAGACTTTATGTACCTAAACATGATGATAGATAGTCAATAATGGCATTAGGTTACCAAATATTTGTTTTGTGTTTTCTAATTCCACAGGAGTAACACTGAAATTCCAATTATCGATTTTCATAATAACATAATTTGTAGATATCTATTTCATATTTTTAGTTTTAGAATAGTTTGCATCCACAATTTTATATGTCTTTCTTTTCAATTGATATCTTATAGGTAGAAAAGAAATTGAAAGGTGAACTACAAAAAATTTTTAATGAAAGGTATCCTGTACAAGGTTTATCAGGCGAGGCCCCATCAAACATAAAAAAACTAGTTGATATATTTCAGTCAGAAGTGAGTTTTATAAAAATTATAATCAACGTTTATGGTGTGCATTGAATTATGTACTTCTATGGTGGTGTATGTATGGTAAAACGCAATATGAATGTCCAAATTTTGATTATAATTTCTAATCAACTCATGACAAAGGTCCTTTTCAGGACCACCACTTCTTGATTGATACTCTAAAACACTTATTTAGTGTTAAATGTAGCTTTGATTAAATTAGAACAAGTATTAAGAATATTTGAGAACAGTGTTTTTAAAAAAACGTGTTTTAAAATAGGTGTACGGTTACTTTTTTCCAGGGGTGTATATAGCTTTTGATTTTCATTTCCAAACATCAAGAGAAATGAACAAAATCAGACAACTGACAATAGAATAAAGTGTTTTTTTAAGACTGGCAAAAAATATTTATTCAAAGTCAAAAATTATCTAAAAAGCACCAAAAATAACGTCAAAATACCAGGAAAGTTCTCATGTTCGAATAATCAACAAAGCTTACACTATTTTTTTAAAGTATTAAATATTCACAGCATTCAAATAATATGCACAACTTACCAACTCCCGTGGACTCGTTGAAGTTTTAAATTTGAGATCAGTAACTTCAAAGCCGAGCTGTTCTTCTGGTATTACCTCCACAATGTTCAGCTGGTCCTCTTTCTAATGGAAAAAATGAAAACATGCCATTAATTGTGTACAAATAAAAATATAAAATTTGAGTATTGAATGTGATCTTCAATTATCACAGTTAAATTTAAAAAGATAATATGTCCAAAAAGAGCTACTAGATACCTACCTCACTTAACGATAGAAATCCATATTCAACTGATAATTTTCTATACTAAAAAATATGACGGATTACTAGCTTCGAGGGTAAATGTTTTGCTTTCGACGATATCTGCTGATCTTTGAGATTTGAATGGTAGTATTATGCGTACTGTGTTGTTTTGTTTTCTTTTTTTTATATATGTTATCCACATAACTTTGATCATGGAGCACCAGTCCGATAGCAGTAGGTTTACGGTATACAGTTTCAAGTCTGTTTTGGTACTTTCACATTCATACCGATGAAACAGAGGCAGTTATTGGTAGCTATTTAAATTGTAAATCACATAGTAGGTGAATGTTGTTGAGTAGTTTTAAGAATGTATATCAGCTGATGTCTCAATAGGCATTATCGAAATAGTGTCTTCCACATATCGTTTAGAGAATGTTGGAAAACAGAAGATATAAGAAACCTTTATTCTTAGATATGCTTAACCGTGCTAAACAGTTGTCATCCACCAAAGAAAATTTCGATATAGAATGTGAATACCGCAAAACTGTATTCCTAAAGTTCAAGTATACCTTTTCTAATTTAAATCGAATTATTCTTAACTTTTTTTATGTGTCACAAAACAAAAGAAATTGACAACACAGTAAGTATAATACTACCATTCTTAATTTCAAAGATCAGCAGATATCGTCAAAAAACAACTATCATCCACTAGCTAAACATTTCATTTGACTATCCAATCAAATTTACGTCCAAGAAGATTGAACAAAACCTCAAGACTAAAGAAAAGAAGCCAGCTCTTGTCTCAACCTATTGCGATTTACATATTCCAATACAGCAGGTGCGATGCCCGCTATATCGGCTACGTATGTCGACATCTTCACCAACGAATACAAGAACTCAACTATCGGCAATCACCTCAAAAGTCACGATGCAATCTTAAATGGATAATATTAGTGTCTATTTTTGTGTTATTAGAAAATGTACTTCTAAGTTTGACTGTCTGATATACGAAATGTATAAATTAAATCCATCTTTAAATAAGCAAAGTGACTCGGTTAAGGCAAAATTACTTGTGTAACTTGTTTGTATATCGAACATAGCTCTCTAGTTCATTTTATCAATTTGTGCTGTATTTATTGATCTACTGAAGTGTAATCTTATTGGATGTTGTGTAACTCTATAACCTGTATGTAGTAGTTAAACATTTGTAATACTAATATTTTTCACTTTATAGCTTGAAAATGTTATTATTACAATAACGAAACGTCGCTTATTACGGAGTCTTTCGTTTGTATTGATTCAAACTTAATGCTGGCAATGACTCCCTCAAGTTCATGGCAAAAAAGATAGTAATTACGGAAGTTTGACCCATGACCTTCAACTTATAATACGTATATTGGTAGCGGGCCTCAGCAGCGACCAGTCCGCCTGACATAATCGACGAATTTTTTGGGTTTCTAAAATATTCGTCGGCAGTGGTGGCATCGAAAACAATGGTGGTTGTCCTGATCTTCCTTCATCTGTCACAGTTGATTTTGTAATTGCTCAGCAGTGACGTCTCCAATATTTCACATGGGGGATGAGTCTTTAAGGATTTTTTGTTGACAGGATCGAAGGAGGGGCTCTTGTCTGCTTTGCTGATAGGTGATTGTTTCTTTTCTAGAAAGGTTTCTGGTTTTGATGTTGGTCGTGGGTCTTCTAGTGCAGTTCAATTTTCATCCTTGTCGATTACTCCTATTTTGCCGGATTCTATTTTTCTATATTCGTTTACCACAGACTCAATGTCAACTTCACAGCTATACTGACACATCTTGCTTCCGTCTGGTCGCTTTGTCTGCCTCCTCATTGCTGCGGGAAGGGAACCATCTTGTCAATTTGAAGGGCCTTGATTGAGGATGTTACAGACATGGGGGTAGTTCTTATCACAGGCCTCTAATCTTCATAATGGCTGCAGAACTGTCCATGAGGATTCTGATTGTTTTGTTAATCGGTTTGTCGATCATGGTCTTCTTGAAATGAGATCCTCGCGATTGAAGAAAGTCTCAAGAATACTCGCTAAAGTCCATGGACGATAGTTGAAGCCCATTTTAAATTAAAAATAGAATTGGAAATGCCAAAACCAGCAATTAGGGAAGTGTGATCTTTGACATTGACGTAAAACTCATAATTGGCTTTTAGAAGTTTAAAATAAAGAGAGATTGGAATCACATTTATGCAATTATAGCACGTTTTTATGTTTGAAAAAGTAAAAAAAAACGTTAGTTTGACCCCAACCCGACCTTTTAAATCGGGTACCACCCTCCAAAATGTTTTGCTTTGGTCCAAAGTATGTATGTGCCAAATTTGGTGCTTTGAGACAGCAAGTAACTATTTCACCATTTTAGCATAGGTCACCCCAGTGATGAATAGCCGGTAAACAAGTAATTATTATTCTATATATTGATTATGAAATATCTATTTCTAGTAGATATTAAGGTTTTTGGCAACCAAATTATCAGCTGGGGGATATTCTTTAAGTAAGTACCACTCGGTTGTCGTAGATAACAGTCGACGAATTTGGGACCAGAAGGAGTTTTTCTTTTAACAGCGATTCGCATTTCATTTTTTAGAACTTCAGATGGGTCAAAATGTTTCACTACAAAATACTACAAGTGTAAGATGTAAAAACATTCGAACCTCAGGTCTCTATTATCAAATACAAGTCACGACCTATTATGGCTATAGTTGTTGAAAATAACGTAGCTAAGCTGCTGTGTGTCGTGTGCATATTTAAAAAACAAAAACATTAACATTTTATTTTTATGAACCTATTAGGAAACTGTATAGAGGAACAGAACTCTCTGGCGACATCCTCCGATAACTCAATAAACCTAATCTTGAAACCAATTGAGTGACACAGTTGTTACCCTCATGGCCTAGGTTAACTATCTAAGGAGGTTTGGTTATCCAATAATAGACAAATGTCATGTCAACACCAGATTTATACATATCTATAGAAATTCAGTTACCCTTAAAAAGCCATACTATCTACATGCTGCACATGAATAGCATAAAAACTAAGGTTACTTATTATATGCAGATCTTTTGTAGATACCTACGCATATTGGTATACCTACCATGGTTTCTAGTAAAAACAGAATCAATAATACAGTAATACGTATTTGTGTACTTCTCGGACAAAACATCAGCAATACTATTTATAAATAGACCATCCATTGACATACGTCACGCAAGTAACTAGGGTAGGTATCTTATTCTTTCGTCACTAATACTTAGGAAAATCGGTTTACTATTTGAAATTTGTAATAAGAAACACATGAATACCTAGACAAAATTGCTAAACAAGGTAATCATGTGTTTTTTCTATATTTAGGATATGTTTAATTGTCGTATCACTTACGAACTGAAGTTTCTATACCATAGTATATAAATGTTTTGTTTGAATGAATCAATTTTTATATAACGCAGGTGACAGTCAAGTATCCCCTAGCAATTACAGCAATAATAACATCGCCGACGCAAACTCCAATTTAATGGTTATATTTCAAGCCCGCGAAATATGCCGCCTAAGCTACAAACAAATCACTAGCAGAGTTTGGTTAAAACAGGTTTAGGATTAAAAATCCTTTTTATAGTAATAATTGGTTTAAATTAATCAATTTTACATTACCCAGGAGGCATTCGTTTACGCCTATGGTTTATATTGTAGTTTTGGTGTTGACTTCTGTGAATTTCCAATAAAAGCCAAAACAAAATTTATAGCATAAACAACAGATTTGATGATGACTTTTCAAAGTAAAAAGAGAAAAACTGATGAAAAGAAAGATATATTTGTGGAATTTCATATAAATAAAATGACATGACACAAGGATTGCTCCTCTCCCGCGGCATATAAGGGCAGGTATAATGAGTTAATGGATGAGTATAACTCTTCAAAATTGAATGAAACACAATGCTCCACAGTACATACCATATAGCGGCGGCCATAGTCAAACACAAATGTTGCATATAGTTGAGTAATGTCAAAGCACAAGAAGTCACCGTTTAACCTCTGTATCCCATTGCTGAGTTGTTTGCATTTTTTGGTCATTGTCATTGTATAACTAAGAGATTATAAGTTTTAGGATCCAGCCACATAGCTGCTGTTTTGATCAGACGTTGTGTAGGGCTGTCACTGGCGGGTGTGTCAAAAGCCTCGTCTGATAGGAAGGCTTATTTTCGGGTTCGTTTCTTTGTGGGCTGTGTTGCTTTGAAGGGGTTATTGAGAATAAACTTGTCAAACCAGGATGAACATACACCCGGCATTGTGATATACTCCATGTAGGCGTTCGTACTACCTCCTTTGGGTAGATTTTGATTTTGCGTCGAGTATCCAAATCCAGCATCAATTTAGCCAATTTAATTTAGTCAGGTAGAGTGATAAAGAACCAATTTCTTGCTTTGGATCGCCCGTAGATGGGCAGATCAACGATCAGTTCTGCAGAACCGCCCTCACTGACAAACCTAGTTGCAAATAAGTTGCTCTCGGCCAATTCCGCATTGTCTTCTTAAGTCATTGAACTCGGCTAAACTGCGCTTCATATCAGCAGACATATCATCGCCACAACCTATCGCTCACGTGAGAGGGGGTCAAAATACGTTGTGCTTAATCGATCGTCACTTTCACTTTGGTCAACTCAAAGTGGTGTCCAATTGAGAAGTCAATTCTAGGGGTACTTAAATGTTCCCTGCATTGTATTAAATTAAATCATTCAAACAAATTATTATTTATATACTATGGTATAAAAGTTTACCACTTTAAGTGATACGACAATTAATCATATCCTAAACATATACGACACTGTGAAGTCAAAAGAAAGCAAAATCAAACCTGTCATTTCGATTCTAGAAGCGTTTTCGCCCACAATAGTTTGTCCTAGAAATAGTTATATCATCAAACAAACGTCTACTCAAAGTATAGATATTTTATAAAGCACAGCTGTCACCTTCTTTTTGAGTTTTTTTAAATTTCGCCTTATAAGTGAGAACAATAGAATGATTACATGTCAAGCTTTGTGTATACCCCATTGTCCAATTTCGTCCTATTAATTATTTCTGTCTAGCCTTACTACTCACAGTCTATCTATCTTGTGGCAGGTCTATGTCTATGGATTCCATTATCTCCATTGTTCCGTATTATGTACATGCTAATTCTTTAAGATCTGAATATGACATTCTTACACGATCTATTAAGAAGTCTTTCTTGGTTTCTTTTTCTAGAAGTCTGACTTCAATATCTGTTTTCAATATGTAACCTATTCAATTTTTCTTACGCCGTTTCGTAATTGTATTTACATTAGACACAGTTTAATCGACCACTGAACTGTTAATAAACATCGAAAACAGATAATGGTTTAATCATATAGCAAAATGGGTTATCACAATCACCAGTGTTCAAGAGGGAGCTGAATGAAACTCTGTAGGAGGTGAAAGATGTAGCTTAAATCCTACCTATCAAAGAACCTATGTAAAAGGTATTCTCTTATGCTTTTCAATATATAAATCTGATAAAAAATGATGTCCTTGACAATCTCCTAAACATGAAGAAGTATGAAGCTGGAAGTAGTTGTATTCCTAAGCTGCCACATACAAGAATTGCTATTAATTTGCAGTTGCAATAATTTTGCAAATGTTTTCATTCTTACATTTTTCTTTTAAGTCAAAATAGGAATAAAATCTTTAAGCGTTAAAGAATAAGGCAAAAAATAGAAGACGAAAACGGCAAAGACACACAGCTTACCGCTTATAGCAAACTAATGTGTTAACAAATTATGAGTAACAACCATAAAGTGTGGCTAGCAGCTAGCTCTCTGTAATCAAATAGATTCCAAATAAACAACTTTTTAGATGTACCTAATTCAGACGTCTTTATTATGTAAGATATCATTGCGCATCTATCCGGCATCGACTGTGTTGTAGGTAGGTACTGCCCAAGAAAAAATATTCTATGCTTTAAAATTATTTGGCCAGCTGAAAGTCAAAATCCTAGTTATTATACGAATCATTCACAACATTACGTTTACTTATATGAATGTGTGTAGTTAATTTGATTAATCATGGATCAGATAGATAAATCTAATATTAACATGAAAATGTTAGTAGAAATAATAGAACAATTGGTAAGGAATAGTTTTTTACAACGAATACTCGTATACAAAGAGTCACAAGTGGTGAGTGGAGGAAATCTAGAACAGCAACTACCACGAACAATACCTTGTATAAATTTGGTACTTGGATATCTTGAATAGAATCCTTGGAATAGAAATTTTAAATATAGGGATATCTTGAAATAGAATTATTAAGTGTAGCGGATACTATATGGATAAATCCAAGGTATCCATGTACTGTACCAAATGCTGCGAAGTATTAATAAAAATTAAAGGTGTTTTCAAAAATTAGAGAAGGAAAGAAGTAGAGCTTGGGATCCAATGACGAAATTTTAGTTTGCTTCGGCAACTCTAGTACCTAAGAAACGACATCGATTTTTTATCGATTTCTGAAATTTTTTGTCGATGCTTCTACCCAAGTATGTATCCGCGTACTAATTGCAGCTCTGTCAAATTCTCCAAAAGATAACATTTTATGAATGTTTTGCATACCATACTCTCAATCCTCCATATAGGACAGTATCTATAGGTACCAAATACGCCAAATTTACCTTTTCAACCACAGCACCAAGAATACGATTTGTGGTGGGCTTCCAAACGTCAACACATCGCAACTCCCCAACAACACTTGTTATCCACCAACCCAGCAACGATTTCAATGTATCAGCCACCGTGTCACTCTCAGAATCCAACAAACATCCTGCCGCTTGATCCTTTGATAGTGAAATGGTATCCTCGGACTTGGGGGCAGCCACGGGAGCGCTAACTGAGGTCCCAGCTGGGGCATATCGCAATTCACTCAAGTGTATGAGCCATACCCGCACTAGGAGGAACACAACCCCAACAAATGCGAGAACAAATGTACCGATATAAATGAAAGTGTGATGAGAGGATACAGGATCCAGTTTGAGACATAAATAGGATTATAGATAAGATGAATTATGGCTACTTCTAAAATATGGTTAAGAACATCTGTAGCTAGATTAGGTGGTGAGCACTTGGTTCCATGATTCCATTTATTAGAAGTAGGTTGAAACTGAAATTAGAGGTAGAAAATAATAGTCAGTTCTTATAATAGACATTAACCTTTCTATCCAACACAGCAAAAATAAATACTATTTAAGCATGTGCCAGTAGAATAGTGGTAAGATTACAAGGATTAAAAGTCACAGAATCTTTTGAATCCCTCATGCCTACTACAGGTAAGTAAGACGTATTACCCTATCCTCAGGATCTCAAAATAACCAAAGTGTATTTTTTTATAAAAAATCATTACTGCATCAAATATTTGGTAGATAAACTTCTAAACCATCAATGTTTATCATATTATTTTCTTATTGTGAGCCAATAAAGATTATAGTTAAGGTCTTAATTAATTGCATGATGAAGACTGGTGCTGAATGAAATAAAACTTATTGAAAAGGAGAAGAGTACAAAAAAAAGTAAATTAAAGCAGAAAGTTTAGATGTCAAACTTTAGATGATAGCAAAAAAAGAAAAGCAATGTTCTCAAGTTAGAGAAAGAATGCAAAAAAGTACATCTTTCAAAAGATATTAAAAAAATTATTTACTTGAAGGACTACTTACTGGAAGGCCATAAAATATTTTTTTAAAGAAAGATTATATTTCAAGGATGATGCCAGGTCAAAAGAATTGTGTTAAAAACCTCTTTCAATTAAAAATAGTTATTCATAGTTTATGAAAAACTTTAACAGAATCCAAAGTTTAGCCAAATTTCACCAACACATATTTTCTTTAGAGATAAATTATCTAGGAATGATCGTTTATACCAAATACACAAAAATGTAATCAACTTGATTATAGTCTATCTAAAATAGAGTCTATTGTTTGGAGTACTTACAATAAGAATTCATCACTGTTATAACAAAAGGTTCTATTTCAATCTTAGCTACTTTCAGCAGATTATGATTAAATTATATGCATTTACAACAATAGCTATTTTGTTGAGTTAGACTATTTCATAATTTCCTAATCCATACAGATTAAGTTCAGACAAATAAAACGAACTCATTCAAACTTTATTATGAAAACACTGAAAAATACATATAATATTGTATTAAAAGTATTACAAATAGGTACATACTTTAAGATAGGTATTCAAATTAATATAGCATATAAAATCACAATTAGACTGCAAATTAAAAGACTGTCAATCTTACATAGTAGATATTAATGGTCCATGGCATATATGGTCATCCCATTTTGATTTATACAAATGTAAAGGGCATTTAATACATTAGGAGAAAAAGTCAACACCTTCTGGGATAATTCTACTCAAATTGTTTCAGTGATGTTTTGTATTACATATTATATGTAAAATGAAATCTTTACTGCAGAAAACACACAAAAAAATAAAAATCTGGCAAGCCTTCAACAGTACTACTTCAAGTGTAAAATAATGGCTTCAATGTCAAAAAACAACTTTTCGGAATCAAAACAAAACTATGAAATTATCTGTATCTTGTTCTACACCCAAGCTGAAGCATGTAAGATGGTTAGTTAAACTTGGTGATTGAATGTACTATCTAGTTCATCAGAAAACTAAAATTCAAAATCCATGAAACATTCCAGTCAGAAATCAAATGAAAAATATAAAATTATTCAATTCAAAATGCAAAACAGTACCAAGAAATATGGTGTGGGACTTAGCACCCTCAACAGTTTTGTAGTTTAAACCAGCTTTAAGTGTACACAACCGGATTGCTTCCTTTCTTAAAATAATTTACAAAAAAATAGAATTCTCTAAACATTTTATATTTGTAAACAAAGCATACAATAGAGATGTTCAGTATAATTTCTGAAGACATGTCATCAATATAAAAATCCAGGTAGAAACATTTTGGCATGGTAATTCACCAGGGGTACCTATTTGCATTTTGTACCTTCAGTACCATTATTAAAAAATGTCAGTAATATGATTATAAGGACATGCTGCAGTTCCATTCAGACTGAACTTTCTCATGAGATCTATGGCCTCTGATATTCATGTCCAAAATACAATCAAATAAAAAATGAATTAGGTTTGTGAATATAAAACTAATTATACCTAAATGAATAAAGTTCTTCTGATTTCAGAAATAAAATGAAAGTACATATATTGATAAAATACACATCTCAACAAATAAATATAAGCAGGTTGGTATACTCTAATCAGTCATTTTATTTAATGCTATTATTTATTTATTGAGTAAACAAACAATAAAGATATCAAATTTGTATTTGAGTTAACAATTTCTAACTCAATTCTCTTTAGTTTTTTTACATTAGGAGTACAGTAGCTATGGCTAATTTTTAATATAATATAATCTTTTTAGCTCACAGCAGGGGTCAAAACGTTTTGAAAAAGTTACCAGCCCATCGGTCTGGTAACCATTAAAGGTTACTAGCCCGCCACAATTATTACCAGCCCATCACTGACCTCTAATTATAGATAAAAAGTTGAGTGATCAAATTACAAATTTGTTAATTTATTCATAATTAAATTCATTACAATACATGGTAAAAAAATAATTAACTAGTAAAACTTAAATTCAAAAATGTGTGTGTACTTCAAAATACTCTTTATGTACTAGTAATGTCTCACTACTAAATGCCTGTACTATAAAATGTCTCTACTACTCTCTCTACTAAATGTCAACTTCACTGTTGTCT
>JAUYWI010060034.1:0-16064 GCA_034780595.1 Parotoplana pacifica | reverse complement strand
TTGTCAATCTAGAAAAGATATCCCCCTTTCCAATCTATAAATCATACCCGATTCATCAATTGATAAATGATACCCGATTCATCAATCTATAAATGATACCCGATTCATCAATATATAAATGATACCCGATTCATCAATTGATAAATGATACCCGATTCATCAATCTATAAATGATACCCGACGCATCAATCTATATATAATACCCGACTCGTCAATCTATAAATGATACCCAACTCATCAATCGATAAATGATACCCGATTCATCAATCGATAAATGATATCCGACTCGCCAATCTAGAAAAGATATCCCTCTTGCCAATCTATAAATGATACCCGATTCATCAATTTATAAATGATACCCGATTCATCAATCCATAAAAGATACCCAACTCATCAATCTATAAATGATACCCGACTGATCAACCTATAAATGATACCCGATTCATCAATCTATAAATGATACCCGACTCATCAATCTATAACTGATACGCGACTCAGCAATCTATAAATGATACCCGAACCATCAATCTATAAATGATACCCGACTCATCAATCTATATCTGATACGCGACTCATCAATCTATAAATGATACCCGACTCATCAACCTATAAATGATACCCGACTCATCAATCTATAAATGAAATCTGACTCGTCAAGCTATAAATGATACCCGAATCATCAATCTATAAATGATACCCGACTCATCAATCTATAAATGATGATAACCGACTCATCAATCTATGAATGATACCCGACTCATAAACCTATAAATGATACACGACTTGTCAATCTATAAATGATACCCCACTCATCAATCTATTAATGATACCCGACTCATCAACCTATAAATGATACCCGACTCATCAACCTATAAATCATACCCGACTCATCAATCTATAAATGATACCCGACTCATCAACCTATAAATCATACCCGACTCATCAATCTATAAATGATACCCGACTCAGCAACATATAAATGATACCCGACTCGTCAAATTTATAAATGATACCCAACTCGTCAACCTATAATTGATACCCGACTTGTCAATCTATAAATGATACACGACTCGTCAATCTAGAAAAGATATCCCCATTGCCAATCTACAAATGATACCCGATTCATCAATCCATAAATGATACCCGATTCATCAATTTATAAATGATACCCGATTCATCAATCTATATATGATACCCGACTCCTCAATCTATAATGATACCCGACTCATCAATCTATAAATGATACCCGAGATTATATTCGATGCAGGTCTTCATTTGATTTTGGATATCTTAACAGATGAATACAAGTCTTTTAATGACCGCTATGTTCTTCAAACTGTCTCTGCTATCAATAATCAAATCAGGTTAAATAGTTGCAAGTAATTCTGAAAGCTTTCAATATTCGGACTATTCATGGATGGCTGTCAGTCACAGAGAAATTGCACTTTTGCATCATAATACTGCTCGTCCCCATACCTCTGCAGCAACCATGGCTTCCACAACCACCATATTTACCCGAAATTGTAGAATGAACGAGCAGCTATTAACATTTCAAAGCCCCCAATGACCTTCAGCAATCCCTATTAGAAAATATTAAAGTTGCCAGTTTGAGAGATTGAAATTGCACTGCCAAAATATAATTCATTATTTGTGTATTTTGGACATTAATAAAACTATGTAATTTCTGATATTTGTAATAACAGTTTTATGGATGATATGATAAAATTCTTATTATTTAGTAAAACAGCCATTTTCCAGGAACATCCATGCAGCTACGTCTAATCTACGAAAACATTATCGTGTTTTAGTAATTAGAAGATTAAACTGGATTTACCAAAGACTTAAATATTTAAAAAAGTTTTTTTTACTTGATAAACGATAAACGTATCTAACTAAAAAACTTTGGGATGATGAAGATTTAATAAGATTCTTTCATTTTTTCAAAGTACAAATTACCTCACATTCCCATATTTCAACCGATATCTGGTATTTTAATCGCCTGTTTAATCAAATAAAATCAGAATTCATTTTCAAATGAAAATCATTGAATTTGTATTTATAAGCAATACTAAAACCAGATTAATAGATAAAATTATATAATAACACTTAAAATAAGGCACCAATATTGTTTCTTGGACGTACAGGTACAACACATCAACAGCAATAAGATTCAAAGTGACATAGTGCGAGAGAATCGACGTTTTAATAAAGCAGAATAATACACAAAATACATAATAGAGGGTGCGCCAAAAGTTACCGAACCCAAAAATATACAATCGTCCATGATAAAATGTAAATTGGAATTTCCAAAATGTATTTTCCAATATCAAAAATAGATTTGGAGAATCCAGTTATGCCCATAAAAGTTGCAGATTTGGAAGAGTGCATTCAAACGGAATGAAGAACATTACACCAAACGGTGTACCTACTAAAGTTGTCCGACGCTTCAGTGATTGTTCAGCTGCTGTAATGAAATTCGAGTCGGCAGACAATTGCCTGGCAGTAGCTTCTAATAAACAAACACTCTCAGCTTAGCACCTGATAAAGTTCCCATTTAGGCAATCGAATAATTTTGTAAGATCGATTTTTTGAACACTTGTAACAGTTAGTTCATTACATCACTTTATCACTTTACTAGAATATATTGTTATCGTCTATTGTATTCTCAAATCTAAGTTAAGTTTTGGATTCGGATACTTTTGGGGCACGCTGTATGAGGTACAATACATAAACACCAATAAGATTGGAAATGACATTGAGAGAAAGTCGATATTTTAATAGAACAAATTAATACTTAACACATAAATACAGCATGAACCAGCATGAACCGTCAAATCTATTAAATCAAAGGATAAACTTTGCCATTTATTAAGTCAATTAAAATTGTTAAAAATAGTCCAAATTAAAAGCAAAGCAGAAATGTTGATCAGTTACGCAGGATTTAGTAGGTAGCAGCTATTCGTAGATTCACAAATTGAAAATGATTAAATTTATCAAATAAGCAGCTTCTTAGAATGTTGAGATTTTACAATATAAGAAAGTTGTAAAACTTTGAAACTTGTTTTTTATAAGTTCTGATCAACACTTTCAAGTGGATTATCTCTGTAACTCTACATTATATTATACACAGTACAACACAACCAAATACCAAAATACTTCTACTAAAACTGTTAATGTTAGTGTAATGCAAGATAGTTTTGTACAACAACCAGCAACACCGTCTCAAGTCGTTCTCCCTAGAAATAGAAAAATGTTAATGCACTTTTTTAATAGGCCCATATACAAGTCCGGGTTCCAAGTAGGGTCTGGTGAAGGGATCGAAGTCCTAATGATTACAATTACTTGTGATATCAACAGCATTTGCCACTCTCCATTTTAGTCCAATTGGAGAATCGTAAAATATTCTATCTCTTTGGAGATAAAAGTTTAATATAAGAAGGGCCATTTAAGGGCCTCTCTAGGCCCTCTATTCCGGCTACTAGGAAGCAAAGACTACGTAGTCAGATAGACAAGATCTTGGGACCTCGAACCCGTCACCAAACCTTAGCTGTCATTTTGGAAAAAAATAATAACAGTCATCGATCAAGACGACAATGAGGTCTTTAGCTCCAAGAATTGACGTTTGCCCGATTGACTTCAAACTTTGGTGCAATACAAGGTCACTATTAGGACCTTGGTAATACCCACAACAGGGTGTATACCAAACATGATTGCATTTCACAATAATTTCAAATAATTTAATAAAATATTAAACAAAATGGAAAACAATCAATAAATTAACATAAATTTAAAAGCCATCGATGGATCTTTTTAATTTAAATGTTCAGTTTTAGAGTTCAAAATGACCCACTACACGACATAAAACTAAGTTACTCTTTCAGGAACGCCGTGGAGGCAATATAACGTTTTCACTTTAGTATTTTTATATACTAAAGTTTAATTATCTTCTTTAAACACACAAAACAATACGGTCACTTTATCCAAAACAGCAATAACTTAACTTTAATTGTTTGTTTACTTTTTCTTACTTGCTTATGTATTATTTACTTATTTAGCTACATATTTCTTACCTTTCATTTTCTTCTTTAGTTTTGGCTTGCGGCTTGAAATTGAATATAAACAAAATTAAAATAATTACCAAAACGCAACCACTCTCAAAAAGAAAAGGCAAACACCATTGAAAATATATTTATCTACTTATGTTTATTATGTTCTTTGCAAAAATATTGCTTTCAACCAAAATATCAACTTTCTTATTTATTATTTACATGTTTAGCTATTTCTTACCTTCTGTATATTTCGTATGGAATATCTGAATATCTTTAACTCTTCAATGCTTCTCGTTTGAAATGCTTGCTGTGATGAAAATATATCATCGTCTTAAACACTCTTTTTATCTTAGATATACCGACAACAAGAAGTTGGAGGGAGTAAGATCTGGTGATCAGGCTGTCTACAAAATAGGCCCGCTCTTCCAAACCATTGGCCTGGCATTTGTTCATTCTAAATTGTTTTTGCATCTAAACTGTAGTTGAGTGCCGCTCTATCTTGTTGGAAGTATTTGCCTCTATTTAGTTGGAAGTAGGGAACCACTTTTGCAGAAGAATTTGACAGTCACTCTGAATTCATGTTTGTATTACTGATATCGTAGTGAATGCCATCCTGGAATCATCTGCTGAAGCTAATTTGGTCTTTCTTTGAGCGTTGTCAGTCTTTTACAAAACTGCCGGTTTCTATAAGCTTAATTTTTAGAATAATTAATATCTTGCCCTCTAGGAGCTTGTTTTCCACAAATAGACGCGTAGTCTCTTCATTCTTGCTATGGACAATCTCAAACAACATTACAAACACTTTTCTTCAATAGCCATTTTATCACCTTTAACTTAGGGGAGCCCTATAAGTACTATCAGAGATTGTTAGCCATTTTGAAACTATTTTTTGAGGATAATATTCTTTTAAAAAAATTGTTTGACTTTTGTGTGAGCAATTTCTTTACAAATTTAAATGATAAAATTAATTTTTGGTTGTTGTAATATAACGTTTTCTTAAATGTTGTCAACTAGAGTTTGAAAGGCAAATACTTGGAAGTATTTTTATCTACTTATGTGTAATTATTCTTTGAATTAACAAAAGAAAAATATCGCTTAGAGTCCAAATATCAATGACTAAATGTTTAATTATCTATTTAGTTATACTTACTTGCTTAGTTATTATTCACTTATTTAGCAATTTCTTACTTTTCAATTTTTTAAATTCTTCTGGAAATTGAATATAAAATAAATCAAGTTAAAAAAACAAAAGATGTTGAAATTTTGGATTTTATTCTTTGTCAAGAGCATAAATGATAATAGCAATATTTTTTTAAATTATAGACAGAAAACATAAACGTAGATTAACAGTGATATAAAAACATAGAGACACTGAAAAATGACAAAATTAAAATGCAAATCAGTTTAAACAGGAACAAAGTCAACAATTTGGCGTTTTAAAGGCAAGGTGTTTTTATTAAATATTATTTTTGTTAAAATTATGATTAATATAATCCTACTTGTAAGTATGTCTTTTGCGGTGATAGTGCTGCACAATGTTATGTGTTCAATAAATGTTAAACACTAATTATCTCAAAAGTCAAGTCACGATCTTCTTTCTCCAAATAAACCTAGACTCCGTTTGTTTTATATTCTTCCAAAAATCCACAAACCTTCAAGTTGTTGGACAATCTCAAATATTCTTTCTCCTGGCAGATCTATTATTTCTGATTGTGGCAGTGAATCATACGCTTGGTCTGTTTGCAACCTTTAGTAAAGAAAACTCCTAGTTTTATTAAAAATTCCGATTATTTTCAAACTTTTATTTGCAACAAGTCCTTTCCAAAATCTTGATTTCTTTTCACTTTAGATGTTGATTCACTTTATAAAAATATCCCAATCACTGAGGGTCTTTGCTGTGTCAAACAGATGTTTTGACATTTTAGACCCTTCCAGACTTTGTCTATGCAAAAATGATTTCTATTTTCTTGATTCTTTTTACCTTCAGATTAAAGGCACAGCCTTGAGCAAACGTTTTGCTCCGTCTTTCGCAAATATTCTGGGGTTTTCGGGAAATCGGAAGCTTTCAAATCAACCAACCTTAAACCTAATTTCTATAAAATATTTATTGATGATGGGTTTAGCATATGGACATACTCTTTGGAGGAATTTAAGCTTTTTATTTCACATTTAAATTCATTCCAATTCTAATATTAAAATCACTTATAGCATTCATGATTCACATATTTCTTTTCTTGACCTATTAAATTTTAAAGGCACTGATTTTCTAAATTCTGATTATGTTGATAACAAACCTTATTTCCAACCTACCTATTCTGTACTTTTATTACATAAAAATTCCTATCATCCATCAGATACTTTTTCTTCTGTTGTCTTCTCTCAATATCTTAGGCTAGTGAATCGTAGTTCTTCTAAAATCTATTTTGATCAAGCTGTTAATTTCTTATCGTCTATTCTAATTAATAGAGGTTATTCCAAAAGAACTCTTCAAACCAATAAATACTCAGTCCTCAAATACGTTGGTTTCTACCTGTCTAATTCATGGTTTTTGGTTGATTTAATTGGGATTATAGTTCCTATATTTGTAGGTTCTTATTCCCTTGTTCTCTTGTTTTTAATTCTGATTCTGGTGTCATCCGCATCCAATCTTATATTTCTTGTTCATCATCTAACATTGTCTATCTTATCTACTGTTCTATCTGTGGTCCACTATATGTAGATTTTTCTTTTGTTCTCCAAATTACCGCACATCCCATATCTGCTCATTTTTTTTACCTGAACATTCCTTGAATAACTTTTTAATTTGTGGTCCTCAATCTTTTTACAATAAGCCTTTTGTTTCACTTTCTTTTATTTCTAAATCTAAAGTTAACTGGATTTCTCGCCTTAAAACTTCAATTAATCCTGGTCTTAATAATCCTTTCTGCTCTACATCGAGTCTTCCTCTTATTATTCCTTATTCTTTGTCTATTCGTTCTACTATTCACAAGCTCAATCCCGTTGTTTGACAACTTTCCATCTTATACCAAACATCCTTCTATTAAAGACATCCTTTTTATGATTGTTTATTTTTCTTGTTTGTGTATCTATAATTTTGTTCTCCGGTAATGCCAAATATTTTTGTAAAAATTAGTTTTATTCACTGAAGAAACCTAAATACTTTTGAATTTCTATTTTTACTTCTTGTTTTATATTAGTGCTTCTGAGACCTTTTTATTTTGCTACAGTCAAACAAACCATCTTCTTCATCGTGACAAATAGCTAAACGCTTCTGTAAATTTCGTATGCAATCTCTGAATATCTTTAGTGGTTAGCTTCTATCTCTTCAATGTTTCTTGTTTGAAGTGCTTTCTGTGATGGAAATATCTCATCGTTCACAAACACTTTTAATGTCCAACACCAGAAAAGGCAGAGAGTTAGCTCTAGTGATAGAGCTGACCAGTTTATAGGTACCCGTTTCCCAATTCATTGCCCTGGCATTTGATCATTAAAAGATGCTCTTGCATCTAAACAGTAGTGGAATGCTGCTCAATCTTGTTGGAAGTATTTATCTCTATTTCTATGGAAGTAGGGAACTATTTTTTCTGAAGAATTTGACAGTAGCGCTCTGAATTCATGGTTACATAACTGATATCTTAGCTGAATACTCCTGTCACAGTTGCTATCGTTTCTGGTTTGTCAAATCTTTCATAAGCTTTTCTCTGGGCCAAATATACACATTTTTATTCTTAACAATGCTGATAATACACACTTTTGGATACAAGCTGGATTCTCATTGGTTCTTTCTAGCATTACTTCACAGAACTGAAGTCACCATTCATCTTGAGGAAATGGTGAGCATTGTGGCTGATAGAAGGATCTTCATATTTATGGAGAATTCCCATAACGGTAGTCCTAGACATTTCTAGCTTATCAGAAAATCTACGCGTCTATGTATATCTGTATGTCTTCATCAAATGCATTTATGACTGCCATCCTGGAATTATCTGCTGAAGCTATAATTGGTCTTTCTTTGAGCGTGGTCGGTCTTTTACAAGACTACTAGTTTCCATAAACTTTAATTTTATAACAGTTAATCTCCTGGATTCTAGCAGCTACTTTTCCTACATTTTCCACAATTAGCAGACGAGTCTCTAAACACTGTGGTTGTGGACAATGGTCCTCAACGTGGCAAACACTTTTCTTTAATAGTAGAATCAGCCATTTATCACTATTAATCAAAAAGCGCAATAAGTATTATCAGAGATTGTAATTTAAATGTAAACTGTCTTGTTTAACAGTTTCTGTAAGGATTTTCTTTACAAATGCAAATGATAAAATTACTTTAGGTTGTGATGTAACGTTTTCTTAAATGTTGTCAACTACATAATTTTTCAAAGGCAACAATATCACCTTAAACCAAAATATGAATAACTAAAAGTTAAAATAATTATTTACCTATACTTATTTCCTTACTTAATAGTTACCTATTCAACTGTTTCTTACCTATCAAATCCACATACGGTTCTGAAAATTGAATATAAATAAAATTTAAAATATAATCCCAAAACCCAATGAGTTGCAAATACAAAATATATCCAACAGGTCGATTTTATTCATTGTCAAGCACATAAATGACAACAGAAATATTTTTTTAATTATAGACAGAACAAATAAACTTAGATAAACATTGATATAAGAAAATAGAAGCTGAAAAATCACAATAAAATGGAACAAAGTCAACAATTTGGCGTGGCTCTGATTTTACAGGAAAGATGTGGTTATTTAATGATATTGATGTTAAAAAAAAGATTAACTATATTACTACATGCAAGTAAGTGTTTATAATTGTTAAATATATGTTAAACAACGAAAATATGATTCATAAAAAGAAAATTCAAAGTCAACATAATGATTATTTCAAAAGTCAAGTTACATACATCCACACTCATACAGTTCTGAATAACTTTAGAGGATAGCTTTTAGTTCTTCAATGATGCTTGTTTGAAATTCTTGCTGTGATAGAAATATATCATCATTCTTAAACACTGAATTAAGATATACCCCAAAACCAGAAATCATTGGCAGCATGATCTGGTGATCAAGCTGACCAGTGAATAGGCCCGAGCTGCTGCTGTCCACAGGCAAAACAACTTGAAATGGACTTTTCCACAAATTGAATTTTTTCTTAAAAAATATACAATTGTGTGAAAATATTCTAAGTCTATTCCTTTTTGTTAAAAAGTTATTCAAGATTAAAACGTGAAATCAATTTTATGAGCACTTCACTGCAAATATCAAAGGTTGAACGACCTCTTTTTAATTGTTTCATCAATCAAATATCATCTTAATTGATCAATTATTATCATTAATAGAGATGATATAAAATGCATTTAGGTTACAGATCCTTTAATATTTATAAGATTTGGACAGAATTTTAAAAATATAATATATTGATATTAATATTTAATATTACCTATAATAATATTATAATTATTCATATGTGGGCATACTGACATAAAACTTCTAATTTAAATACCAAATAAATATTTAATTAAACATCACAAATTTACTATATCTATATAAAACGATCACTTAATCAAAATATGGTTGATGTCAAACCAGTTAGGTCTCAATTTCATCATTACCCTTTAGGGTAATTTTCTTGTTAAAATTTTTGTTGACGTTTCTGTTTGGATTTTCTCTACTTATTTAAATGATAAAATTATTTTTGGTCGTGGCAATATAAGGTTTTCTTAAATGTTGTCAACTAGTTTTGCAAATGCAAACACTATTGAAAATATGTTATCTACTTATGTTTAATCATGTTTTTTATATAAACAAAACAAAAATAATTTTCGAACCAAAATATCAATAAAAAAAAGTTTAATTGTTTATTTACTTATTTGCTTACTTATTATTTATTTATTTCTTAGCAATTTCTTACCTTTCAAAAATTCAGTTTCCACTGGAAATAGAATGCAAATAAAATTAAAATAAATCACAATATGTAAAAAATACAAATATATCCAACAACTGGATTTTATTGTTTGTTAACAACAGAAATGACAGCATTAATAAAAAACAGTCTTTCAATACTTTTCTTCTAAATATCTTTTAATCTTGCTCTTCTTATGTAAAATGTGAAAAATTTTCTGTGCTTCTATGCTTTGATTTGAAATATACGAACATTACATATTGCTCAAGCTGTGATTATGCCTGGCTGATGAGGCCCAACAAGGGAGTAATATAGATAAGTAGTGTATTTTATCAAAGTTTACCTGTTTTTTTTTATTACTCTTAAACAGATTAATTGGCCAGGACCTGCTTTGACAGCGTGAGTGCCTTTTAATAAAGAAAAGGCTTCCAATACTTTTCTTCTGTATATCTTTAAATTTTCACTTCTTTGCAAAATTAGCAATTTTTCTTTACTTGTATGCTTTGATATGAAATAAAGGGATCTTTTATGTTGCTCAGGCAGTTACTGTGCCTAGATGAGGCACTATCAATTGCGAGTAGTATAAATAAGTCGCATTTTTTTATCAAAGTATACATGTTTTTTTTTATTATTTGACAGTTGGGTTCTGAATTCAGGGCTGTATCAGTGATATGTTAGCTGAATGCTCCCGAATTGCCCATAACAGTCCTGACTGTCACAGTTCCTGGATTATAAAATTTATCACAACAGTTTCTCAATACCAAAAATACACACTGTGCTTGCTAAACAGTGCCGTCTTTAAAAATAACACTCATTTGACAATACAAACTTTCCCATCTAAGAGGGATCCCAGTGAATTTTTCTAGGAGTCACCAATCATCGCCACCATCTTAAGGAAATAGTGAGCAATGTGGCTGTATGAATTGATCACCTTATTTATTGATATGTCTAGCACATCATAAAGTCTACGAGTGTATGTCTGGGTGTCTTCATCAAACGGCTTTCATGACTGCCATCCGGGAAACATCTTCTGAATCTGCGACTGGTTTTCTGAACGGGTTTTATCTTTTACAGGACTAGCGGTTTCCATTGGCTTAATTTTACAAAATTAGTCTCTGGCCTGCTAGGAGCTTTTTTTTAAATATTTTCACAAATAGCCGACAATTCACTACATTGCAAACACTTTCCTTCAATAGCCATTTTATCACTAACATTTTAAAAATCTTGCTAACCATTTTTGAAACTATTTCTTTAGATTAGTTTTCTCGTTAAAAAGTTTGTTGACGTTTCTGGGTGCAGTTTCTTTACAAAATTTCTTAAATGTTGTCATCTAGGCTGAATGGGTATTTTTATTTGGTTTTGTCGTTGGGTTCAACGTTATTGATGGCAGTGATTAATTCTTGGCTGTTGGTGAGGTGGGCTGGTAAATGTAGTTAGGAGAGGTTTCAGACTAGTTGTAAGTAGCCAGACTATTTTTGTAGTGGGTCCATTTACATTGGGCGGATCTTGATAATCGGGCCTTGTTTATGGGTCTTGATTAGGTGGTCGAAATTCGGGATGTCGGAGTTGTTTGTTGAAAAAGTTTTGTATTGTGTGTTCTCACAAAAGATTTCCAGACATCGTTGATTCCCTTTTTGATTGTTGATGGGGCTATTTTGTCAATTTTCTCATAGGTTTGTGTTTTGTTCAGGTTTTGTTGATGGCACAAATCTCGCCGCCTTTGTTGCTAGGTAGTATGATCAAATGTTTCCTTCTGTTAAGGTGCTATATCGTTTGTTCTTCAGCTTTCGACAGGTTTTGTTTTATTTTGGATAGGTTTTTGCAGTGTTTGGAGTTTTTGGAAGCATCGAGCGAGGCTCTGTTCTGTGGTTGTTTCTGGTGGACTGAGGATCGAAAGAAGATTTGAGAATGGTCTCAGTTTGCTGTTGGCTGGGTTGGTTTGCTTTGGAGGGAATGTGGTTCCATCGTATTTGATAACGCTAGTATGTTGCATGACGTAGATATGTTGAATTCCGTGTATTTGTTGAGTTTCTGGTAGTTGGCGAATTTCGAATTCTTCATCTGTTAGTGATTCGTGTGGTCTGTTAGCAGCATTTTTGGTTCTTTTTTTATATGCGTATGCATGGCTATCGGTTAAACTTTTTGGTCTTTCTTGGTGAGGTCTACGATCCCAAACACTTTAAAGCAACCAACACAGTCATGCAGCAAACAATACATCGGCAGCTCCACAAGAGGACTACACCCTTCCATCAGAGAGCACATCACAACCGAGAACACATCCAGTCATCTTGCGGCAACATCTCCACCAAAATATGAACTACACCGACCCAGATACGCCGTCGATGTAAGAATAAAAGAGGGCCTTGAACTAAAAAAATAATACAGAACTGAACTGGAAAGAAGACTCCCAAGAACTATCCAAAACCTTATTTTAATTAATTTATTTTCTAATTTTTAATTTGTTCTTTTTACTTATAAGAATAACATTGCACCTTATATGTATATTGCCACCCAGTAAACACTGTCAGAATACCATTTCTTCATACCTACAATACGAACGTCGAATAATGTCACTCCTTAAAATCTGTCAAATCACAAACTTTTACCTAGCTAAGTTATCAGTACCTAACACACAATCAGTGTATCTAAGTGTACCTGATGAAACGGTCTATCAGTGAAAATTCGTACTATTAAACTTAGTATACCACGGCTTTTTTTGATAACCTAACTTATTATTTTAAATTATGCTGCTCAAAGTCAATCATACAACCTTAAACTTACATTAGTTACTTAAATAGATATTTCTTACCTATCCAATTTTTAAAATCAGCTGGAAATTAATAAAACAGTTTTTAAGAATCTCAAAACAGAACAATTTGAAAAAATAAAATCTATCCAAAGTTTCAATTTTTTGATTGTAAAAGACAATAATGAGAACAGCAATTAAATAATATTTAAATATAGATAGAAAAATTAGGCATAGATTAACAGTGATATAAAAACACAGAAAAGGTGAAAAATCTCAAAATTAACAGAAAAATCAAAGTCTACAATTTAGCGTGGTCCTATTTATAAAGAAAAAGTGTTATTATTTAAAAAAATTGTTTAAATATAATACTACTTGCAAGCAATTTTTATATCTACTTATGTTTAATTATATTCTTTAAACAAACAAAACAAAAATATCACTTCGAAACAAAATATCAATAACTAGGTATAATTGTTTATTTAATGTTACTTATTAGCTACTTAGTTAGCTATTTCTTACCTTTCAAAGATTTGTTATCTACTGGAAATAGAACACAAATTAAATAAAAATTAAATCACAAAACGCTACAGGTCTCAAAAAGAAAATATATCCAACTTTTGGATTTTAATCTTTGTCAATGATCTAAATGATAACAGCAATTTAATTTTTAATTATAGACAGAAAAGATAAACATAAATTGACAGTAATATAATACATAGAGAAGCTAAAAATCACAAAATGTGGACAAAAATCACATTCAACAGGAAAAAATTATAAATGTGGCGTGACCCTATGTTTAAGAGAAAGGTATTATTAGTGTTAATTAATCTCCGGCCTACTAGGAGCTTCTTTTCCAAAATCTTCTACAAATAGCCGACGACTCTCTTCATTGTTGTTATGGACAATGGCCCACGACGTTACAAATACTTTTCGTAAGTTTAACACTTATAACTTTGGAGCACTGTAAACACTATCAGAGATTGCAATTCAAATTTTAACAATCTTGTCAACTATTTTTGAAACTATTTTTTGTGGTTCATTAATTCTCTTGTTAAAAGTTTGTTGAGGTTTCGGTAACAATTTTATTCACAAATTACTTTTTGTTGTGGCACTATAGCGTTTTCTTAAATGTTCTTAATTAGTTTTTCGAAGTCAAACAACTACAGAAAATATTTTTTTCTACTAATGTTTACATATGTTCTTTAAATATAATTATAAAATTTGTCACTAACAGTCATATGCACCAACAGAGATTAAAATTTAAACCCGAGTTAAATTTCTAATTTAAACTAGGTATGATGCACCAACATAGATTTGTTAATCCTGGTTTATTTTTATCTGACGCACAGATTTGGGTATTATTTTGTTTATGCACCAACCAGTACTATAATTAAACCGAGTTTAAATATATTTGAAATCTGTTAACATTTTAGGCCTACATCACTGCTGGTTTAAACAAGAATGATTACGTTGACTTCGATTATTACAATCTCTTGGCATTAGCTAATGAAAAAAATAATGACAGATACATATGTCCTCCACAATATAGATCCTTTCAATAACTATGCAGATGCTGACCTTGCTCACCTTTGAGACCTTATCCCTTAGATTTCAGGGGGTCGGTCTTGCCTTCGCTCGCCACTCTCGTCTATCCAGGGCCATGTTTGCGGTGACTTCTTCTTCTTCATATCCTTCTCTAGCTGCCTCTGCCACGTCTCCCTTGGTCTTCCTCTAGAGCGGTTCCCGACTAGCTTCCATCCCAGAATTCTTCTGGCTGGGAAGGACGGCTCTCTGTGAAAGATATGCTCATACCATCTCAAACGATTTGACCGAAGTACTTCTTCCAGCAGTGTAATCTTTGCCGAACTGAGGATTTCTTTATTTCGGATGTGCTCTAGGAGTGAAATATTCATGATTCTCCTAAGGAACCTCATCTCTGTCACCACTAGTCTCCTGGTGTTCGCCCTACACAGCACCCAACTCTCCGAACCGTATGTAAGTGACAGGATCTTCCTGTCTGACAGGACGCCTGACAGCCCGCACCAGCTAGCCCAAGCCGCTCGAATGCGAGCGGATACCTCCTCCCCTATATTTCCTTCTTCATTAACTTAAAACTGCTCACTGTCTTGATGGGTTGCTCCTTTATTCTGATTTCCTGAACCCCACTCCTCTTGCCTTGTAGATTGGTAACCATTGACATGCTCACAGTTTTAGCAACATTGATTTGGAGACCATTGTCCTTGAAAGACAATTGGGTGATTTCTACAAAAAGTTTCAAGTCAAACTGCTGGGACTTAGCTATTGGTCATAATTTTGATACAATGAGTGTTTAACTCAACCTTAAATATTGTAGATTTGGATGTAGCCAGGCGCCCTTTAGGCACTGCTATGTTTCACTTAGAACTGATTGTAAAAGTTTTAATTCAAACTTTCAAATCACCGAATAGCATTCAAAATCTTCAATCCATAGTTATCTGTGTCGATATGTTAGGTAAAATTGTTTTTTATATAAATGTACAGCTACAGTTAATGAGTTACAATGTTTTGATAGTCGTAAAATGCAATGTCATAATCATACATATGTGCCTGATTTGAATGCATTTCAAATATTTGTTATATGTTTTATTCTAAAATTTTTAATGATAAAAAGGATATATATACTTCAATTTTTTAAAGTATCTAAATTCAAAATTTTAAAATGCCACATGATAACACTTGCAAACAATTTATTATATGGGGTTTGTCAAAACTCGGCGTCAATTTTCATAAAAATGAATTAAATATTATGTAAACATTACTTATAAGTAGTATTGTATTTATATAAAAAAGTGATAAAAACAGAATACTACTCGTAAGTAATGTGGTACATACTGTTTAATTTATTTTTGCTAAAAATGACGCAAACTTTCAACCACCTTGTATTGTTTATATTTGAGTGGATTTGTTTTAATTGGCAGCATTAATATTAATTAAAATGCAATCAAAATGGTCAGGATCTTTTGTCTTCTGTTATTTCCGCTTCTTACTGCTTATTGCCGGAGATTTGTTTTGTGATGATAACATGTTGTGTGCCAAATGTAATCTTTCTGATCGTTTCTTTTCAGGCTTCAAAGCATTTTTAAGTAGGTAGTTAATTGCAGTTAGGACAATCAAAAATTTAAATTCACCCAAATGATTTAAACGTTCTTGTCAGAAATAAATAGGTTGTAACCACAGATTTCAATTATACCTGCCTATGCTTTTCAGAAGCTACATAGATAGAGCACTAAGCGATAATAATAATAAAATTGCTTTATTTCCTGTAAAATGTGACATTTTAAAAAGGAAGGTTACAGAACAGTGTAATTTA
>JAUYWI010060023.1:0-16067 GCA_034780595.1 Parotoplana pacifica | reverse complement strand
TGCATAACAGAACTAAATAGGTAACAAAGGAAATTTTCAAACTCCTTTTAGATGTCAAGGTGCCACCGCAACACTATTCATTTTGGCAAAAAAATCTTTCGAAACCACTGATTTTATAGTTTTTTATATAGATATAATAAGTAAATAACAAAAGAAAAACATTTTAATTTGTTCATGTTCCGGAAACGGTTGCGTGTAAATTAATTTCTAAATTTTAAAAAAATCTTTGTATGTAGGAGATACTGCGCTATTAATAAATTATTATCATCATTTAAAAGGTTTTTAAGTTTTGATTTTTGTACCTACTAACTATAAAATTGAGTAATTCACATTTTAAATTCATTAATATCACTTAGAAGATAGGTTCTAGAAACATTTTGTAACTTGCGATATTATGAACTAATGCATACTATTTTTATAAAACATTTAATTTGTTCTTACACAGTGCCTGGACAACAACAGAAAATGCTAAGATATAATGCAAATGGTTTGTAAAACATGGCTACGAAGAATGCATTTTCGAATAAGAATCATAGTTGAACAGAAACAACATTTTTAAAGATTATTATCTACATCAAGATAACTTACTTAGTGGGCTGTATAATTTAATCTAGTTGATTTAAACAAAAGCGGATCTACGAACCCACTCAACGATAGTTTGTTCCATAATTTAGATAACACATCCACTACATTATACATAATTGAAGTCCGACTCTGGTAATTTCTATCAAAATTAAAAATTGTCTTCTGGTCTATGATGGCCGTCGAATTAGCGTTGGTATGTCAACATCAATTGTTGGCTAATACAATGATTTTAAAGAAAATACATTAGTAATATCAGGAATGAAATATGGATGTTTTTTTTACAAAAAATATATTTTGCTAATTTTGGTTCAACCTTATTTTTCAGAGGGCCAACATTGGATTTTAAGAGAATTAGATGCAAACATTCTTACACCGAAATATCCAGAAGAGAATTCATACGGATTTCATCTCAATCAGTTAAGTAACTCTCGAGCAGTCTGTCAATACCCTCCCCCGAGGCATTAACCGGGTAACAGAAATAATTTTATAATTTTTACATATCTTTTGCATTTTAGATAAATTTAATCTTTATACATTCGATGAATTAATTTAAAAAACTTAACCTAGAGAATGATAATTCAAAAAGAACTCGTTCCCATCAAGAATAAGTCGCAGATCACAGCCTTATTTTAGGTATCAAAATGTGAAGAGACAAATACTAAATTAAACGGATCATAAAAACTAAATGTTCTTCCACTGATAAATTATATAGAGCACAGTACATTTGATTTCTCTCTGAAATTAAAGATCTACTGTTCGATCTTCCAACAGATTTATTTTTTGTTCAGTATTGCAACACATGAATTACTACTGGCAGACATAAAAAATTAAAAATAAAGTAAGTATCACATTCATTGTACTTTACAAAATATGTATAATATAATATAGTAGAAAGACAGATATCTCTACACTTCTTTCATTAATACTCAATTCAGTATTAATTTGAAAGTACTCTTCAAGAAATAACTTAGTTGAAATAAATCTTTTATACAGATATTCTTTAATGATTAGCTGTAAATTCATTGTTGTAAAAATAGCAATTTTAAATGCACCAAACTTGTAGCCTGCAATAGCATATTTTGATTGCATACCAAAATATCAAAACCACATTCAATTTAACCCGAGAAATCAAAATCCATATTTATATACCTATTTTTTACCGAATTTTACATCATCTGTCACATAACTATAGTGTTGTATACTAACAGTAACATTTTCCCCAAACAATCAGACAAGTACTGAAAATTGTCAGCTTGATCAGTCTTGTAAGTTTGATTGTGTGGATCAAATTGACATCTGTGACTTCTAGATTTAAATTTTATGAGCAATTTTGAACTCATACAACGCAGTATGTCAAACACAGGCATGCATTTTGGCTCAGTAGTTTATTGAACACAAAAAAATGATAGAACAGAAGAAAAACAGTTGTTGCAGAAAAGTTCCAAATTAGAGATACGCGAACTGTGTCTCTACAGAAATAGTGTATTCCAATCCAAACCACCACGGCCACGTCTGCTTGATCCAGGATGATCTACTATATCTGATACAAGATAGAACAACAACATAATTTTGAACAGATTTCTTTAACTGGTTGTCTTCTAAGAACAAACTTTCTACCCTTATGTTTTTTATGCACGCAGACATCTAAGCAAGACAATAAAATTTTTATGTTTTAAAAAGCATCTCCAGATTTATGCTATCACACGACACAAGTTGGAAAATCGGCTTCATGATAGATTTTCCTAATTGTTGCTGATAAAAGAATTGTTCTTAATTGTATTGTCTTCGCAAATGGATCACAAAATTAAAATGCAATAACTGCATCGTTATCAAACAACGTCTACTTACATAGATTAGATATGAAACAAAATAAAGAATCAAAGAGTGCAAAAAATAGGCCAACAATTTTCTTTACCACTTATAATGACAGCTTAATTATAATACACACATCTTTCTTCAAATGGTAACGTCCTGACAGATCATATACTTCAAGTAATATTATCACAGCATCAATTTAACAAACAGTTTCAAAAAAGGAGTGCCTGACCATTTAAACAATATGTTTGGAAAATAAATATAACAGCCTCATTGAAACATTAATTAGGTGCTAAAGAAAACATGTTTGGCCTCTATTCAGTGTGCATATAAAAATAAATATGAAGAAGTTTTGGAATATTATGACAATGAAATTCTTCGGTTACATCCACACTGTCAGTTTGAGCGCATAATATCAGGAATTTGAAAAGGAGGCTGTTTGCTTCTGTAACTCATTTACATTTTCTCGAATTACAAGTAGATTTTTCTTTATCTAAAAAGAAAGCAATATATATGTAATGTTGAGGCATTTGATTTTTGTTAAAAAGACTTCAAAAAGTTCACTTATGCATTGTGAAGAGAACTTTGTCATTTTATTAAACAATAATTTATAGAAATTTTCTATAACAAAGCTTATTCTCATATAGCAATCTTATTTATTGTAGATTGACACCGCTGTTTGTGTTATTGTATCTTTTATTAGAATTAAAAAGAGGGAAAATAGTGTCCAACTAATGCTACAATTGGATGTGCCAAATTCCAGCTCAATCAGAATATACTTTTTGGCTGTTTAATTCTAATTAAGTAGAAAAAAATCTTTACTGCAGGAAAACATACAAAATAAAAACTCTGACAAGCCCTCGACGCTACTAACATCATAGAATTGAAAATAATTTAACCAAAAGAAGTGTATAGTGGAAGAAACAACAATTTTTCAAGATCAAATCAAAACTATGTAAGCATGTGCATCTTGTTCTACACCTATGCTGAAACATGATAAGATGGTCAGTAAGGCTTGGTGATTGTGAAAGTATGGAATATCTAGTCCATCCCAAAATCGAAAATTATTAAAAGAGCCCATCATACAATTACACCAACAGCGGTGATAAACTCACCCAAAAGGCGGTTGGCTCTCCCAAAACAAATAAACTAAAATATAGTTAAATATCGTTTGTCGGTAGGTATAGCCCTAACTAGTCATAATATCGCTTGGTACCTCAAAATTGCACTACAAGACTATACTTTGTTCGATCGACTTAGTAACATACAGTTAGAGCTATTCCCCTCCAAAAAAGAGACGATAGCTAATCCATTTTATGTTTAATTTGTTTTTAAAGAGCTAACCATCTTTTGGACCTTTCATAACAAAATTAGTTCACTTAATATTTTTGTGTTTTTTGTACTTAAAATAAGAAATGTTTGGTATCTAGTTTATTGAAAAGCTATTCACATGGCTTGTATAAATTTCTTGGTATCATACACTACCAACCAAATACAACAAACTATTTCCAG
Source organism: Parotoplana pacifica (assembly GCA_034780595.1). Lineage (NCBI taxonomy): Eukaryota > Metazoa > Platyhelminthes > Proseriata > Otoplanidae > Parotoplana > Parotoplana pacifica. The sequence continues at coordinate 12,155 of JAUYWI010060023.1, read as the reverse complement.
TAGTTACTGTGGCTATAAGGATGTTTCTAAGCACTTATTGTTTTGTACAGAACTCTCAATCCAGAGGTGCCTGGTTCTAACCTGACTATGTAATCTGGAGGATAAGTAACGCCTATGTTTGGTTTTTCTTCTGATTTATAAAAAAAAATGTACCTATTATTTTTAAAACAAAACAAAAAACTAAAAAATGGGAAAAATTGTAAAGGACAAAATAAATATAGAAAAATAATTTGAAACTTCGAGGTTTTAAAAAGTTTAAATTGCAAATGTTCAAAACTAGTTCCTTTTTAGAAGAGCTACAATAGTCTGATAGATACAGCTCGTCATTTCGTAAAGCTTAAGGCGTGGATTACTGCTGTTGATGATTAAGATTAAGTATTTACACAAAACAAAACTACTAAAAACGATAAATATGTCTAATATTATAACAATATCACGTGTTAAATGGGTTATGATGATTATTCCCATCGTGATAAGGCTTTTCATTTCAAACAATAATTGCATGGCATAAAATATATAAATAGTTGGAGGTATTAGAAACACAAGCGGTTGAAGTTTTATTCGTGTATTCTGTTCAAGTGTTTTATTGTTTTCGCATCAACTAGACCGTTAGTCTACATCTGGGTATCAGAATGACGCATGAAAACGGTATTTGTGTTTATTGGCATCAGTTGATTTTGCTGATAGGGTCTAGTACAACAACATTTCGCTTTTACAATTTGATACTTCTGTCAACGGGCGAGTAGATACCTAAACATAGTGTTTTTATTAGAATTATTCGTTTTAAATTAACCAAATATTAAGTATTTTATCAAATAGATTTACAGTTTTTGAATAATATCTTAGCCAGAGTTCGGATGAATCTTATTTTCTTAAAACCTCACACTTTTTATACAAATGTTGTAACTTTATTATCCTATTTATAGCTAATATGTTTATACATTCGTCTTTAAACATTATTCCTACCTCATCCATGACGCTAATCGTTGAATCAATCACAGCCTTCCATTTTTTAATCTCTCCAGCGTGGTTTTCACTTTGTTTCTTAAGAATCTCGGCCCAGTTTTCAGGAGCGCCTTGTGGCTTTTCGGTTGGAAACACGGGTCTTATAAGCGATGTCGAGGGTGAGTACAGCTGCTGACTGAGTGTCTCCAGTTGCACAAAGCGATGATAAATTACTGCCACGCACACAATGAGAATGAACGAGCTAAATTAAAAATAGCAAAGTGGTTGATATCGTTTGTTGGGAAATATAGGATTGAATAACGCCTAATTTTTGTTTGATTAATTAATGTTAAACATCAAGCCGAGTAATAAACGACTTCCAGGCGGTATAGAGTAAATAATACTGAAACACAGTACCACCATATTAGAAGAAACCTAAACAACAACGGCAATAAATATTAGCACCGATGTTAATCAAGTCAGAAATATAAGAAATCATTTACAAAATACAATCAATAATGCATGAGGAAACTAATGTTTCGAAAATAATGATTGTAAATTAGAAATACACCCCCCCCCCCTCGGATAAGCAGGGCACCTTATCAGGCATTTGATTGCAACAATTTTTCAAAAATCGGAAGGTTAAGGAAATTGAGGGCGGTTACATGCAAAAGCATAGACAAAATCCGGAATAATCACATGCCTGGCCTATTATATATTCCGGATTAAAAATATATTCAATCCATTTATACAATATTTTGAAAAATAAGCGTATAAAACTAAAATGATAATTTAGAAGAGATATTATACAGAAGAAGTAGGATAAATACTTTTCTCGTGTTTCTTTCTTTTACAGTTTTATATGTAAATTTAAAAAAAATATTATATAAAATATCTATTTCTTGTACATTCAGACAAGATTCATAAAATGCAACAGATTGAATAAAGGTCAACTATCGGCCGACGACCTGTGTAAATGAACTCACAGAAGTAGCAGTAGAGCAGCGGCCAGATCCGTACGCAGAAATCCACCAAACAGCGAGGACACCGTTGACAACAGGCCAGAGCTACTCAACCAGCCGCTGTACCGCTCCGGATGGCGTGTTCGACGAGAATTCGACTTGCCGTTCGAACCACCTCCACATGCCGAGCCGCCCCCCGCTGCTCCAGCGGACCCGTCCTTGCCAGACAGCGTTGCGCTGCGCAGTTGTTTGGCCGTATAGGAAGTTAGTGATGGGTGCCGTTTTGACAGACCGCTGACCACGCTGATACCAGATCCCAACTGGCCCGAGTGCAACTGGGAAGCAGAGGCAATTAACTCGTCGGCCTCGTTGTTCTGGTTGGTGGATGACGCTGAGGAAGCCCCTTGAGACTGATCAGCGCCACAGTCAATTTGTTCTCCAATACCGGAGATATTGTCCAAATCCCCGCGAATGTGAGAATGTAGGGCCGACACTAACAATTGACAAAATTAGACATTGAAGAACATCAAGTTTTGATTATCCCCGAATATACAAAAGGTTTTACACTAAAGATCCCAGTAGTATTAAAACCATCGTTCAATATTGTTAAACTACGCGAGTATAGGCAATTTCAATTGTCAAGATCTCAAATAAATGAGATTTATTAGAACAAAATCTCCTCTTTTAACATCTTGCTTAGAGAAATGAACAGACTTGGATTGACTACAAGTAAACCATCTAGATCTAATTCTTAGAAAAATTTCTACTAACACAATTGTAACATAAGCAAATTTCTATGGTCTATATTTTACAAAAAACTAAGCTTAACAAAATTATAATTAATAACCTTTGAGAAGAAAATAAAACAGATCTACAAGGGGGTGTCCAAAAGTAACGAGACAAATTCTATAACTTTCCCCTCTTTTAATTCAAGTTGATCTAATTTATAATATATTATCTGTAGGTGGTAAGTAATAAGAATATACAATTCATTAAAACATATTTATTAATGAAGAAATTACAATAATTTAAATATCGGAAAAATAGTGCTCTCTATGAAATTTTGATAAAAATAAGCTAATTTTACTTCAAAAGTTTATGCAGGCTCATCTGTGACTTTTTCAATGTAAGTGAATGCCTTTTGTCCATCGAGCTACCAGTATTCTCATATTGTCTCTGAAACAGTCTTTTGGAATGAATGGCTTTGAGGATATCCCCTGTTCGATTCTCCAACTCTTGCCCTGATCCAAAGAGGTGTCCTCTAAGGAATGACTTGAGGTCGGGAAGCAAAGCAAAATCACATGGAGAAAGATCAGGACAGTATGGAGGGTGGGGACGTTGATCGAATGTTCGAAGTTGAGTCACCTGGGCTGTAAGGAAGCGTTATCCAACACAACTATGGCACATACCATTACGAAGTAATAATCAGCATTGATTGTCATATTATCAGGGAGGAAATCAATAATGAACACTGCCTTTGTCGTCCCAAAAGCATGAAAACATTACATCTGCCTGATGAAGAGTTGCCTAGGCTTTGAGGGGGGGGTGGGGGGGTAGCCCCTTTTGGAATCATTTGTGCTCTTCTCCTTAGTCTCCGGATCAAAGAAGTTAATCCATTTCCATCCATAGTGATCAATCGATTCCAGAAATCCTCTCCTTCACGTTGAAGCTGCTCATGGTGTTCTTGTGCACTCTCCGTAGTTTCTGATCAGGGTCAAGTAATCGAGGAACCCATCGTGCACTAAGCTTACTGACTTTCAAGTGATCCTTGAGAATGCAATGAACAGTAGGTACCACAAGACATTCCCTACCTTACCCCAATTTACGTGCCTGCCTTTTGCTTCTTTGACCCATTAAAAACTCGACTTCTGCCGATCCAGTCGCTGATGAATCTCGGTAGCTGGGGTACCTTCCAGGGTTAAAAAGGCAATGATAATTTGCTGGCCTTCTTGAGTTGAAATATCTTCCATTTTGTAAGTGAAACAAAACTATAAATTGATAAATCTATAGATTAAACCATAGCATTTCAAAATTTAAATATCTAACCATTAGAGACTCACTAATTTGTTCATCGACTAATTTTTCAAAAAATGTATGTCCCAAATTAATGCATATATTTGCTACCATATAGACATCTAACAACGTGAGTATCAATGAAATAATCAAACCAAAAAGGTTATAACATTTGTCTCGTTACTGTTGGGACACCCCTCGTATGAATATTCGTTGTTTATTGGCTTCCAGATCTCCTCCTAAAAATGATCTTTTTATAGGCACTTTTATCAATTAATGTACTCAAATGCACAGAGATTTTGTACAGAAATGAACTTACCTAGTGACTTAAAATGATCCGCCAGACCGTTTTTAGCGCTGCTCTCTATCATACCTAAAAGCAAAAATATTTGAGGTTTTAAATAAAACAAATGTTAGCAATCAATTTAAAGAAATTGGTTCTATTCCTAATTACGGATATATTTTTATAAATGACAAGGATTGCATAACAAACTGTATTCAAAACGTGTCAATTTTCAATTTTTAATACAAACTGATTCTATTTAGTTGCAGGGTTCTCACCAAATTCTCATCTAGATACAAAAAACTGTCTAAATCTTGAGCATGCTGTAGCCTGATTAAAAGTGTTTGTTGTTCACCAAAATAGTCGAAGTTGCTTCCCAATAAAGCTATCATCCTTTGAAATGCACTAACAACTTTGAACAAGCTTCAGTTAGACAGAAAAAATCACATATCTTTTAGTCAATCACATTGAGAAATAATGCTGATCATTTCGAGTAGATTCTTCACTTTAAAGCCAACATCTACTTTTTGATCGAAGCAGAATATTCTCACAATTGATCAAACCCAACCCATCAGTTTTGATGTATTAGAAGTATTCGTGCTGTTTCATATCTTTCTGCATAAATCAGAATCAGCAATGAAAAGAATTTGAACCCTTTTCCTCTCTATTAAATTGTTAGTAGAAATGGTTATATATCAACTAGAAAAACATGTTCCGGTGACATTTTGTAACACCCATTTTTCATATGAACATCAAACACACTTTAACTTCTTATTGGTATTTTACATGCAAGTACTACCTACTTTTAAATGATTCCCCGTGGATACTTGAAGTTTAAATAAAATTAATCTTTTTGAACACAGTACAGTGCTTCTGCACAAAATAACAAACAAATACTTGTATTTTAGAAATGAACAAAATAATAAATACATTCTTAAAAAATATAATTATACATTGTCAACATGTTTCGCCATCACTTGTAGCATTTTCAAGACCATTAACAAAAAAGACATTTTGGATTTATACGACAATAAATATAAACCATATTACAATGAAAAAAGAAAGAACACATTAAGTTATCGAGGAGAAGAAAATTTTAAATTAAAAATTTTAAAAATTAAAAAGTTTCAGGAAAAAAGAAGCATCGTTATTAACAAAGAAGCATTCAAATTGCCAGGATCACTGTTACAAAAAAGTTTGAATACTTCTTTAGCTAATAACAATGTTTCTATTTTCCTGAAACTTTTTAAATCTTTTTCATTTTTAATTAAAAATTTCCTTTTCATTAAATTATTGTTTTTTTCTTTGTAATATTGTTAATATTTGTTGGTGTATAAATCAAAAATGTCTTTTTTGTTAATGGTCTTGAAAATGCTACAAGTGATGGCTAAACATGTTTTTAAAGAATGTCATTATTATTTTGTTCATTTCTAAAATACTTATACCATCTGTGAATGACATTCCTTCTTTATAGCATACAAATAGTTATTTAAAGTTTTGCTTCGCCATACCATTTTGTAAAGCCTAATTATACATACAAAAAGAAAGCTTTATTGCGTTAACTTAGAAAGTTCCTGGTTCATGGTAGCATAATAAAGAATTTAATAGCAACCATTCTTCACCTTTCCACTGACTGCAGAGATATCGATTTTCTGATATTTTGTGGCCCTATGATGTCATCAGAAGACAAAATCATGAGAAGTATGAAACCCTAGGAGGGTGATAACCATCCCATAACCGCAGAGTTAAGGTACACATGTATATATTTTTTATTTATAGAAAATCACAAATAATTTATGTCTAGATATGTATATTGAATTAAAAAAAGGTCGCTGACACACTATATATGTGAAAATAAAGCAAAAATATAGGAACCAAATATATTTCGGCAATTAGCCTTCTTCAGTGGTTTATACTAATTATGTACAATAGAGATAAAAAATTTAAATTCAACAGACAACAAGAAAAATAAGAGATAATTAAAGTTCGTTGAAAATAATAGATAAACAAATAAGATGATCAAACAATGTCCATAAAAAGGGATCAGAAAGATCGGAATAAAAAGAAGCGTTAGAAAATATTAGAGAAGGATGTTTGGTATAAGATGAAAAGATATTTGTGTTGAAGGTTTCCAAACAAAGGATTTGAGCTGATGAATATTAGAAAGATTAGAAATAGTATAAGGAATAATAAAAGGAAACTTCGATGTAGACCAGGATGAATAGAAGTTTTAAAGCGAGAAATCCAGTTTAGTTTAGATTTTAAAAAGATTGAAGTCTATAAATTAAAGAGTTATTTAAGGAATGTTGAGGTAAAGAAAATAAGCAGATATGTGAAGATGAGGTAATGTAGAGAATAAATTAAGTTTAGAAATCAAAGTTTCTTTAAGGGAATAAAAAAATCAACATATAGTGAACTACAGATAGAACAAAAAAAGATAAGATAAACAATGTTAGATGAAGAACAAGAAATGTAAAATTGAAGACGGAAGACAGCAGAATCTGAATTAAAACAAAAGAACAAGGAAATAAGAATTTACAACAAATACATGAACTTCAATAATTGCAATTAAAATAACCAAAAGTCCAAGAATTAGAAAGGTAGTAACCAAATTATTTGAGGACTGAGTATTTATTTGTTCGAAAAGTTCTTTTGGAATAGCCCTTAATAATTAGAATAGACGATAGACGATAAGAAATTGAGAGAAAACAACAGAAGAAAAAGTTTGTGTTGGATGATAGGAATTATAATGTCATAAAAGGCTAAAATAAGTAGGTTTAAAAAAGGTTGGGTATCAAAATAACCAGAATTGAGGAAATCAGGGCCTTTGAAGACTACTAGGTCAAGAATGGAAATATGTGAATCATTAATATTAGAATTGACTGAATTTAAATGTGAAATAAGGGAAAATCCTCAAGAGAGTATGTCCAAATGTCAAACCCACCATCAATAAATCTCTTAGTTAGAGAAAATAGGTTTAAGGTTAGTCTATTTGAAAGCTTCCGATTCCCAAAAAACATATAAAAATTTGCGTTTACCCATGGCTGTGCCTTTAATATGAAGGTAAGAATCATTTTTGAGTAAACAAAGATCCAACAAAGTTAAAATAGAAGAGGAAGATCTAAAAGGGTCTGGAAAAAGTGAAAACATCTCACAACAAAGGGATATTGGTATAAAGTGATTCAACATCTAATGTGAAAAGGAAGCAAGATTTTGGAAACCACTTGTTGCAAATAAAAGTTTGAAAATGATCGGAATCTTTAATAAAACTAGGAATTTTATTAACTAAAGGTTGTAAAAAGGAGGAAGCAGAACAAGCGTAAGATTCACTGCCACAATCAGAAACAATAGGTCCACCAGGAGGGGAAATATTTGAGATTGTCCAACACCTTGAAAGATGTGGATTTTTGGAATATAAAATAAACTGGAGGAAGAAAATCATGTAATTGGGTACTAGAGATAACGCCCTTATTATAAAGAGAATGGAAAATAATAGGAAAAAGTTTAGCGGTGTGTGGATAAAGGAGAGCAGAGTTTTTTAAAATAAAATAAAGGATTATTTATTTGTCTATGACATTCAAAAATATAATCATGTTTGTTTAAAATAACGAAACAAGAACTTTTATCAGCTGGTTTAATAACAACATTAGGTTTGGTTTGAATAGCAGAAAGAGCAAATTGTTCATCATCAGAAAGATTATGCTTCCTATAAGATTAAAAGCGTTGGAACTGAGATTTAAAAAGAGAAATAGATGAAAATTATTCAAAACTAACTTAGGAGTATAAGAATTATTAAATTTATTTTTACTGAAACAGGATTTGAAATAGACAGACTATGAAGGAAAGAATTATTCGGACACAATTCAAGTTTACCTAACAAATTACGAAAACCTCCGTAAAATAAAGAACGTCTAATCCTTTTAGGAGTAGGGCAAAAAGAAAGACCTTTACAGAATAAGTTAGAAAGAGCAGTCGAAATATTAATAGAAGATACATTTAAAAGGATTTACAGCTCTAGAAAACATCTTGATAATTTAGTTTAAAGTTGAATGTTTATTAGATAATTGATTATTTTGTTATAAGGTTTTAAAATAAAGTTTTTTTTTTTCTTAGAAGGTGCTCTACAAAGAGATGAAATTGGAGACGACACTGGTGAAGATACTGGAGGTGAACTGTGAGAACATTATTTGGTAATAGAAGCATAAGATGGAGATGTAGGCTGAGAAGTAGTGCGATCAACTGATGGTGACTTATGATAGAGAAATTGGGGTGCCAAATACAGATGAATTTTAAGAATTTTGGTGAAGGAGAATGAGGACGTTTCTTAGAGTTTGATTAAATTTTATAAAATCCTCAGCTGGCTTAATGGTTTCTTTAAGAAGTTCTTGCTTAAATTATTAGAAGCCCATTTAACTGAGTACAAAAAAGTTAAAGAAAAATCAGAATCGTAACAGAAAGTGGACTTCAGAAAAAGTGTAGAATTTAAGAGAGAAGAATAGTGTTCAACAAGAGCAGAAGTCATTGAAACAGCCTAAGATTCACCGAGTTTCCAAATAGAAGATAAAATGTTAGTTTGTTTTGCAAAGGCTGATTTGATGGTAGCTGAAAGATAAGCGACAGAGTGTTTGAATATTGAAGGAATGTTTTCGCGAAGATTTAAGGTACAATGAATATATTTTTTTATTTATAGAAAATTACAAACTTTTTATGTCTAGTTAAATTAATCCAAAGTATACTAAACGTCCAAAGAAATTGAAATGTTGAATACTTCAAGCACAGATTTCTTCCTAATGCAAATAGTTGCCCACCTGTTTTTCAAATTTGCCTATTAGATAAGTATTTTTAAATAGGATGAGAAATGGTGTATTTTAGGTTATATTTTAATTTAAGTAATAACGAAATTATAGCACAGAAAATACAAGTATTACAAAATTACATCTACTTACAACACAAATATGTATCTAGTAATAACATATTATAGTCCCTTGGTATTATTTCAGAAATAGAATATAAAACTCAAGGACCTTCAAAATTATGATGTAGGAATTGATAATTAAAATATCCACTTAATTTTTTATTCACACACTGTGTGAAGAGACATTATAATTGCACTGTATTCCCAGGATAAATTCTTCTTTTACATATAGTGTCAAATATTTATAGCATTCTCGTTCTAGTTAAAAAAAAACACCTACATATCCAATTTAAAATATAAACTATTTTTAATATAATGGCATAAAGATTGAAATAATGTGTACTCAAATCATCAAATGGTACGAAGACTGTTCATTTGATTGAGCTGTTTTTTTTGTGATTGGGTAAATGCATTATTAAAATTCTGAATACTTGCCGGGTAATGATATTATGTACTTATAAAAAAATACTTTCATTTCTCTCCAGCCTAGTCATATTACACATCAACATTCATTTTACGAATTCAATTGTTGAAACAGTTTTTTATAACCGTCTTAATTTTTTAACAGAGTAAAACAGTTAACAGTTGATACTTAGCAAACTATCATGATTAATTTCAATTTGAAATTCCCATCAATTATTTATTCATTCAGACAGATTGGCTAACGGGGAGAAACATAATAATGAAATGGACATATAACCCAATTAAAGCGTTATCAAATTATAAAATAATCCAAATGACTGAATTAACGGTTGTTGGCAAGCGAACTTCAGATAATATAATTATACATAAACGCCGATTTCAAGTCAAAGTTGGAGATAAACAGTTAAAACATATAGACAGCTATCAAATAAAATAAAACCCAATTATTGCAATTTAACTAACTAGGGCGTTAGTTCGATCAAATCTAATTAGAGTAATTAATGTAATTAAAATAAAATAAAATATATAACATCACATTTTAGAAAATGGACAAGTCACTAAAATTTTTGCATCAAGCTGTCCAATATTTCTTTTAATATAGAGTTAGAAATTACAACAGTTAAAATCAGAGAAGACTGTCAGCCCACGTCATTTTTGTTCATTTAGAAATGATTATTATCTTTGCTGTTAACTTGTAGCGATATTTCCTTATTGTCATCAACAAGTTATGTATTTTCAATTGACGAATTCCATACTAAAAGCTGACACTTTGCATCTTTTCGACCCAGAACATTATTAATATTTAATTAAAACCTCATCCGAAAGTGATACGACCCCTAGCTCTAGCCCCCCTAGGACTTATAGCACTAAAAGTCATGACAATTGTTTTTCGTTCAGTATTTTACGATGCATAAAAGTCACTACTGAATATTTTATATATTTACCTCGAGCCACACAGAAGATTGTCTTGTCATAAATGACCTTGAAGGTGACCTTGAGGCGACACTGACGAGGAGAGACATGAGTCAGGCAATAGCGATTGACAACGTGAAAGCTGTCACAATAGGGCACACCACCATTGCGCACTTTAGCATCGACCACGTACATTCGTGATGGTTCGCTCACATTCAGCAAAATCTAAATGCAAAATCACAAAAATAATTACCCAGTGGCTGAGCAAATGAAGGCCCTGGTTTGGGGCTGTAATCTTTTATATACTAACAACTTATACAAAAAAGTAAATTCCGAAAGCATCTATGGATATTTTAATTAGACAACTAAAAGAAACCGACTGACAAGGATATTTTATAAAGTTAAACTACCCTCAGTGATATCGATAACAATAATGTGACTCTAAAAGAAATTTTCACTCCGTAAATACATGTCATCCATAAAAATAGAAAAGTATTGGCTGTTCAAATGCAATAATACTGTGCCGAAAGGGTTTTAATGCAAAAAAAAAACTAAGATTTTGTATTTCTTCACCCAACTTGCAATAGGAAATATTAAGACTTCTTCAGGTACCATGTAAATTAAATTTGCTACGACTCGATAATAGCTTGATGTTGATAATAATAGCTCAGGATATTAAAAAAATCAGTGTAACGAACTGATATGAAGGTCGCTGACGCACTAAATAAATAAAAAACGCAAAAAATAAGATAACCAAATATGTATATTTAGGCTTACTGCCTTGGTAACAAAACGCCATTAACATTGAACAATAGATGGAAAAATTTAAAATTCAATAGATAACAAGAAAAATATAAAAGTTCGTCGAAAATAAGACAAATTAAACAATGTCCTTAAAAAGGTTCAGAAAAATCAGAAGTACATGAAACGAAGGGGTTGAAAATGCTAGTATGGGAAAGAATGTCTTTAAGAGAAAGTTTGTAATAAAATAAAATGCGTACCTGTTTCTCTACGGAAGAAGAATTCTTAGGTCCAATTGAATTATTGAGAGTTAGTATGTAATAGATGCTCCTCTCCTTTTCACCATTCTCATCTGGTTCATCGGGCCACGCACTCTGGGTAATGTTGTACGTCCTGCGCTCCTCCATGAAGGCAGCAAAAAAATCGCTGTTAGTGAAGAGGCAGGTAAACAGGTCGTCGATGTTGAGATCAATCACTTCGTTAACCAACTATTTGCCGATATGCTCATGTCCGGTAAAGTAAACTTCATCCTACAAACAACATTTCAAACAGTTTATATTATACCTTGGCTAGGATATGCGACGATAATGGATAGGATGTAGCCCCCTCCCCCCCCCCCCCCAGCCCTCCCCTGTGTATAGATTGGACAAACATTTGCTACACAAATGTACTGTGGAATATTTTAGAGTAAAAATAAATAGAAAATCAATAAGGTCCAAAAACTAAAGTTTGTCAGAATCACTTCAAATTTGGTGTTTATAACCAGTACTTAGTCCAAAAAAGGGAACAAGAGAAGGAATTTTCAATCTCAAAGTTATTATGGAAAAGTACTTAGATGCCAAATATTTATTTGTTTCATAGATTATGAAAAAGCATTCGATAGAGTATAATTATGAACTGCCTGGACAAAATAGATATAGACTCTAAAGACAAAAGACTCATTCAAAACCTATATTGGAAA
>JAUYWI010060012.1:1918-16072 GCA_034780595.1 Parotoplana pacifica | reverse complement strand
ATTGTCGTTCACCGTCGAGGAATTCTTTTGCAATTGTCTGAACCCGACGAAGGCTGATGTGTTCCTCTGGCCAGGCTCTTTCTAGTGCACTGTGTATTGTTACCGCTTTAATATCATTACGTCTTTGTGTTTCTATGTAGAAATAGATTTTATCGCGTGAAGCTTCCATTAAGTATCCTATATTAATGAACTGTTTTAAAAGTAAAAATACACATCGTAAAAAATCTATTGTTATATTGATTACATTAATTATAATCTATCAAATTCATAGATTTTTTATACATATAAACGCTGTTTTTACGGTAAACAAATCTAAAGATTTGTCAAATTAATAAATTTTGTTGTTTATGAAGTAAATAATAAATTTTGTATTTTGGTAAAAACGCCGTTTTTTATGGGACAGCCTATAGTTAATCTAAGATTCTTTGTTTGAATAGATATCTATATTGTTTATGGTTTAGTTCATTCATCTCTTTGAATATTTGATGTTAGTTTAAATTCTTAAAAAGTTTAACTTGGAACAATGAACTAATAACACAGTTGAATATTATAGCTACTTAACTTTTACATTATATTACAAATATATAAGGGAATTTAAAATGTCAAGGACATAGGTTACGTGACCTTTAATTTGAACTAGCTGAAAGGGCCAAAGACATCAATTTTGATGGACTAGAACTGCATAATAATAAGAACATTTGATATTCCATGATTCGAATAATTGTATACGACGAATTATATAACTTTTAATATACGAATAATTGAATACGACAATATTATGTACAGGATGTTTCAGTTGATCCCGCCGCTAAAATTATATATTTGAAATCAAGAAAATTTAATTTTAAATTGTGATATTTAAATATTATATTTAATAATACAATAATACACTAACAAATGCAAAGTATAGAGTCAAAATTACAGATGTTGTTCAATGTGTCCTCCACCAACTTCGCTACACTTCTTGCACCGATCGCGGAAAGATTTGAATAAATTTCGGATTACCTGCGATTCAATCTGTTAAAAGAAATTGCAGATGCGTTCGATGAGATCGGGGAGTGTTTGGCACTTTGGTCATTTGTAAACATTGTCGCGGACATAACCCCAGAGCCAGAAGTCATTCTGGGGGGCCAATTGATTGGCCATCTCGTACAATCCGGAGGTTAGATAGGTGCGTGTTGAGCAAGTCCCTCACAGCTAGGCTCCAGTGAGCTGACGTACCGTCCTGCTGATAAATGCAATTGTATTTTCTTCTGAAGAAGGGGAGAACAACTGTTTCCAAAAGATGACCATAATTCTCTCCATTGACGATCCCATCAAACACATGGTGGATGATTCCAGCTGGGAAATAATTTTTGGGCATTGTAAGAAGCTAAAAATTGAAATTTGGACTTGATAGGCAGCTGGGAAATAATTTTTGGGTATAGTAAGAAGCTAGAAATTGAATTTTGGACATGATAGGCAGCTAATAGTATGGAGCAATAAATTGAAATTTGGATATGATAGGTATCATATATCTTATAAGTCATAGGCAACCACAGTTTGAATAATTATACGCACACTGATAAAAAAGCATAAGCAGAAATGTCAAAATTCTTAACACAATTAGATACCTACCTGCATTATTAAATATTATGGAATAGATATTGATATAAATATGTAATCTTAAGCGTAAAATGCAAGTATATAATATTTATACGCACGTGCATATTGTGCGAATACCTGCGGTCGCCTATGTAAAATCATAAAACCATACCTTTTTGACACTATCTTTGCTGATAGGATGATAATGCTGTCTACAAAATTGTTCCACAATCTTTAACTTCACTAAACGATGAAAATTTTTGATTTAAAACTAAAGTTGTCGGCATTCTACTTTCTTACTAGAAACATAGGTTGAATATCGTAACCGAAACTGTATTATTTAAAACAACTATACAAGGTAATATAATTTTTTTATTTATTATTTGCCTAGCACTGTATTACAATAAATATCAATATCTGTATATTGATATATACACTTACAGATTTTTTTAAAACTGTAATAATATATGGATTATTTTTGTTTTATCGATTTCTAATTATATTTAACTTTTAAGTATACTTTAGTGGAATCTTATTATGCTATATATTATTTTTTTCTTCTATTTAACAGTTAAAACTTTTAATTCATTATTACTATTCAGTCACAATTTGCGTGCAATAAGTTTTAAATACATGCAAATATAAATTTATAATAAATTTAATAAATTTTTATTTTATGCTGTTAAACTATAGGAGAGCCATAAGTTATTTTATTACACTAACTTATCATTAAAATATCTTAATTCTTATTAAATAACTTAATGTAATGAAGAAAAAACTGACCCTACTAAGCTAACCAAGGATTTTTTTAAATTTTAACAATATATGAGTTGGTTAGACTTGATTTTGGAACTGGTCTGGTCTCCATTCATTTAAGTCTACAACTGACCAGTTTCAAACTGATTGGATTGGTTTGAAATGTGGTTGGGGTCCTTATTTAGTTGCCAACATTACTGACTGTTAATAACTAGGTATGATATGATGTAATGGATATAAATTTTTATATGTAATATCCCCTCCAGATGTCCCAAGTTCCTACCCTAATCCTCATGTCATTTAAAGACTTCATGCACCCTGTATTTAGGCTTTTCCATTTCATTATTCAAATCAACTAATGCTAATGCAATGAATGTACTCACCTCTTATATTGTCATAGTGTAAACCAGCATCTTGGAAATAATTTCTTTTAAAAAGGTTCTAAATAATTGTAGTTAAACGATGAATGGGTTGAAATATTTGTATAAGCTTTAGCCGATTATATTTCTTTATTTTATTTTTTTATTTTCCGGACTATTTACCTACATATTTTTAAAAATAATAAATTAAAAAATATATAGATATTCTATAAAAATGGTAAATTGTTTATATTTACGTCTAAATACTATATTTATTTTAAAATAAATATTTTAATATGTTTAAAATCTTACAATTGCCGAGCTACATAATTTAGAAAATGTTTCAAAAGGGTTCCACATAAGAATAGTAAATGTTTTCTAATTTTCCTATTATAAAAATAATAAATATTATTTAACTAAAACAGAATGTTAAGTTGATTATTAAAAACTGATTTCAAAAATTTATGATATTTCAAATATTTTTTTACATTTGATGTATATTTATATAGAGTTAGTTTAGTTGTCAATGAATTAAAAAACACATTTCTGAACTAATGAATATTACAATAGAAATAGAAATCTGTGTATCTTTATAATTTCTAATATTATGTTTGAATACCATACTACTTCCTATGTTATTATTGTAATTTGAATTATCTGTTACTTGTCCAACATATTGCTTTTTACGATAGGTTCTTGATATATTTATATGATAATATCTTACTGTTAAATTTTTTAAATATATATATATATATATCTGATAATATTTTAATGGTTGTTATATCATATTTCAGTAAATACAGTTACAACATTTTAATTCAGCAATGAAACTTCCTTTATGATAAATAAATCATAAGACTCAAATCGATAGTGGTGATTGTCGAATACTCAGTTCCAAACTGTCAATGGACAAGCAATGATATTTCGGAAACACACGCGGTGGCTCTCATCACCAATCATGAACTCACTTAACAGTCGTCTCATAACACAAACGAAGACGTCCCACTGTTAATATGGGTATAACAACGGAGAATTGAAATATGTTCCTGCGCAAGTGGGAGATGTTTTGGGACGGGTGCGATATCTACGACAAATCTTTACCGTCCCAATTATTCCAATGCGCCACAACTACTCTCGGGGATGCAATGCTAAAATCCAACCCCATTAATAACAACAGAACCCATACAATAAGGATGATAATGTTCTCAAAGTTTCTGTACTGTAATTGTCAAAAATTATTATTTTAACATTGGTTTTCGTTTCATTTCACAAGTGGAAATAAAAATAGTTTTTAGCCCAAACGTATTATTAATTTATTTGAAAAATATTGTATTACAATTATTTACTAAATAGGGGTGGCTTCAATTTTTTATACGTTTAACACTTTTATACTAAATAATAATTAATGAATAGGTGTCAACAATAATTGTGCAGTTCAATTAAAATCCACTGTAATAAGCCGAAACTATTGTATCATATTGTATGAAGCTATATCTAAAAAAAAGGCGAATCAATATATCTAACCAATTTGAATTTATATTTGTAGAGAAATATTTATATTGAACATGTAATAATTTGAGTATAATTATAACATGTTTTGATTTTTGCTGGCCATCCTTAGAGCGTTCTTAGAGCGGAATTTACGCAGTTGCATAAAAATAAAAGTGGAATTATTTAGGGGATTCACCGCCGATGTATGAGGTAAAGCCGAAACATGCAAGACACATCGCAAAGTGTAATTGTGGAAATGAAGTTGATTTCACAGATCACATAATTCGAGATGTCCTCGTGGCAGGGATTAACGACTTGGAGATTCGATGAGAAATACTGGGAATGGAAAATATAATAAAAAAACCTGATGTCATTTCACTCGTAGAAGCCAAATAAATGGCATGGAATACCTTAATGTCTTCTGAACTGTTAGCCGTCTAGTCATTTAAACGCGAACAATTCCCTCCGAAGCACTTTTTGAACATCTTTTTGAACATCTTTACTTTTTGAACATCTTTAAAATATTATAAAACAGCTATCACTAATGAAAAATATAAATAAACAAGACTATCAATAATTTTTCATTCTACTTCTAATTAATCTAAATATCTAGTTTCAGAAATTATAGTCTGAAAACGTCATATTAGAATTAAAATTGTGATTTTTTTATGCCAAAAATACTTGATATATACACTTGTGATAAATTTTATAGATTCATGAAATTGTGGAGATAGCAGAAAATGAAGTTTTTGTGTATAACTTTTTACACCTTAATATTTTTACAAGATATTTCACATTCACACCAAACGAAATTGATACAATTCACCAATATGCTCCAGCCATAGGAGAAATAGAATTTTGAGGTAATGAAAGAAATCTGGGAAGATTCTGATGCAAAATGGGAAGTAACTTAGAAATCTTGAAAATAGGGGTTCTGGGGTTGTGCTAAACATGGGGGGGGGACAAAAGCGTGTTATGGACTCAAAAATCATCCACTTTATTTTACTAGGCAATTAAATCAGAAAAAAATTTATTAAAAAGTTGTATACGTTCTATGCGTACTGTATTCTATATTCTTTGGTGTACATGTCTATTCCGTACGCATATTAAAAGGAATATATTATGCAAACATTCAATAATTTCGTTACCGATTTGACTGCTAAATTGTCAAAGTGCTAAGTGCCCATGTTGAATTGTTTCCAAACAAACGGAATTATGTTTTTGTGGAATTTTCAATGAAAAAAGATATTTTAACAAAGCACCATTTGAACAATGCTATGATAAGGTAATATGCTTTTTGCTACTCTGATACATTTTGCGACATCAATTTATTATCATTTCAGTATAAATAATTCTAAAAATTATTTTAAGTATGTATGTTTTGTGTAGCTACCAAAACCGGCATTGAGGAAGGTTATAACAGTAACATTTTATTATCGGTGCCTTTATAGCTGAATAGCCTGTCATTTAGAAATGCAGTCCCTTCATACTAAATTCCAAACTGCTCCTAAATAAAATGGTATTATCTAGTCACATTTTAGCTCAAACATGAGTTATCTTTATCACTTTTCTACCTGCATGTAGGTTACTGAAAATTGTCTAATAATAGTAACTTATGTTTCTTAATGATTCATTTTGAAAGAATACACGTTAAATTACGCAAGATTTAATATTTTCTTTCAGCCGTTCAGACGTGTACTTACCTAACAATTGTTGAAACCTCAATACTTAATCTGTATTCATTAGGCTTGCATCTATTCCGACTATCATAATTTATTAGCGAAAATGTTTCAGTTGAGTTCTTTTTCTTCAGCGTGTACCAGTTTACTGTCTGTCTGTATAATGTGGTATTCTTGTCTACTGAAATGAATATTTTTTTGTAGTAATGGCGATGTAAGTACACTTGTCCAGGTGACGTAGTGCCGTATTAACAAATGCAATATTATACCTCCTGAAACATTTGGTAAACTTTAGTGGTGTCATCGCTGTTCTGAAAAGAATTAAACCAAGAGAGGTTTTGTGAAATAGCTATTGGCCTGATTCTAACTCGTCACCAGCAGAATTCAGAATTGGATGTCTGTTTACAATTGTAGTTAGACTTTCTTTGAGACGAAGAAACGTATGCAAAATTTAGAAGGGGAGCGAGTTGCAACAGTTTCAGTACTGTAACACACCCAAACATTGTCTATTGATCAACCTATTCTTAAATATTAGACGGTTTCGACCTATTTTCGACGCAAACCTCATAGACACTTCACTTTATTTACAAGAACTACGGTGCGTAGTGTTGTGTTCTCCACCTTTGTGCCTCTAGCAACCAACTAGAGTACCTACAAGATTGATCTTCCAGTAAGTGTATCATTAACCCAGATCTTGTTAGTACTAATTAATTGTTGTGAGATCTTAGTTGCAGTTCTTTCTAATCGAGGTTTTAAAAGTGTTTAAATACTCAACTAAGAGCAGGTAAATCCTGAAAATCATGTGGATGATAAATATTGGTGGGTTCCTCTGAAAATCTATAATTTGAAATAATTCCTAATGTGACTTTTTGTCTTAGAAACCCTGAGTGACTGATGTAGTGTATCATTAGACGTAATAGCCTATAGTGCAGTATTTCGTAACCGGGGTACATATTCACCACAGTGGTGAATTTATGCAACTTGGGGTGAAAAGAAAATATTTGTCTTTCTGGGGGATGAAATCTTTAAACAAGGGGTGAATTACTACGAGACTAGATAAAATAAATATATAGAAATAAAATAGGTAGAGAAAATATATTATGTAGTATATATGTAGTACAATTGGTATAGTATTGAATTGGTTCAATATGAAAATCAGCGTTTACACAAGACTCTGGCTAAACTTGATTATCTTTCCCAGGGACCTCACAGATCTTTCCTAAAAAAATTTTTTTATTTCATTTAGCTACTAAAAACTCATTTGTTGTCTTTAGGTGGCTTAACATAGGAAACAAATATGAATGATTTTTTCAATTCATTATGATCATCAATTTTTATTTATGAATTTTAAATATGAAAATCGCGTATTTTGCCTATTTTCCTAACAAAATCGTCCATAAAATCGATACATGCTCAATAAACATTTCGTTACAAAATATATACATAGTTAGTCAGAGAATGTTTGATTTCTGGATCTGATATTTAACGTCATTATATACTCGTGTTTACAGAAAATCTTATTAAATTCTACAAAGATAAGTGTATATTGTCTCCCAAATTGTAGCCTGATCAATGACATGGAAAATCTAGGGAAATTATTTTGTCAGTACTAACTGAAAAAGAGTGCTGGTTTTAGGCGAACATAGATAATATCTATACGAGTATTACATACTTATGTAGGTACATACCTGTAATGAAAACAATAGTTTCCTCACATCATTAGGTATATTTTATTGCTTCCTTGCCTAAAGATTTATGAACTGTATGTCTATTAACACGATACTTAATTGCTAGAACATTTTCTTATCTTCTTTCAAGTTGATTGATTTTGTTACCAAACACCTTACCCCATGCTGCCTATCTAAATACGGAGCGCTGCTTATTTTTAATATATTTAGCAACAAATTAATGTTTACTTCAAACCTCATTATAGGTACTTACTTCTACCTAACGATATTCTACAATACATTTGTTCTATAGCCAGGAAGGGTAGTATTACTCTCCCAAAAATATCATCAATTGGTTTGAAATTAGCAATTTGTTTAGAAATTTGTTGTTCAACTTCTCAAAATAAAGTTAAATTTTTGAATTAGTATTATTAAAATTGTTTGACACTTGTATCTTTAAAAAAAATTATAGATAAAAGTTAGATTTAATAAGAAATATTTTGATGTTTGTTAATTTGCTTTATTAAATAAAAATTGAACTGATCAGAGTACAAATGAGACTTAGATTAGAAGCTGAAATTTTAAAATCATAGATGAGATACGTCCATATCTAAAAGAAATGAAACGATCTGTTTTTATTCCATTTATGAAAAAGTCTATGAAATGACGATTTTTTACACATAGTTGCAGTACTGAAAGAAGTGCTCTGTTTCTAAAATTGCTCAAGATTTTTTATTAATTAGGCAATGAAGATTAGTTTCTTTATATTGACAAAAACTTTATTTTTAAACTTTTAACGTACGGTTGAGTAAAATGTTTTTTTGTGTTATTTAAAAAGATGAATCACTTGCCATTTGCACAAAGAAGTGTAAACTATGGAGTGTTAAAATCTCTTTTGCATTCTAAAACAAGTATACATTCAATGTAGTACTCGTAGCTGTGTAAGTATTGATGCTAGTTTCTTAGGTACAATATGCACAACCATGTGTATGTCATAGTTTATACATAATTTATGAACTGCTGAGGGTTTCTTGATAAACAATGATCAACAAACTGGTATTTGCAGGCCAAATCTAAAGATTCTATTTAATATGTTATGGAAACATAGTTATATGCACTTACCTTTCAAATAGAAGCATCTTGTTATGGCGTATGAGTAAAGTTGATTGACTTCTTTTATCTCAAATATTGAGAAACTTCTATGGCTCTTCTTGTTCTACACAATACAATATATCCATAAAAATGTTCTCATTTTTTTAATAGATAAAGGCCTAACTCAAATTTATTCATACGTCCTAAATGTTATGAATTTATCATTTTCTGTGTTATGAATAATTTATATTGAGCTGAATCTCAGATGTTTGTGTAACATTCCATAGATACCATCATCACATTATTCATAGTACGTACAACTACATGATATGCTATTTATGCCTAATATACATTGATAAGAACAGGGTAGGCTAAGAGCCTATACCTAGATCTTTAAAAATATTAAATTAATTCTTAAAATAATCGAGATTATCGTCTTTTGTCTTATGTAGTATAGAATAATTCATAATTAGGTAACAAAGTGAACAGAAAATGGTACAGACATACCTATATTGACAACTCATACAGTTGGTTGAATTGTACTTGGTGGCGGTGCAAATAATTAAATGGTACAAATTGAAAGATTTTCTACATATTATGTAGGTATGTATATTGTATCCAATCGTAGGTAATCAATAATTAATTTGATAATTTTATTCAGTATAACAAAATGCTCCTAATGAACTTGAGGCTTTAATCTTTCGTCGGCATGGGGTGAAACTTTGTATCAACCAATATCGATACAATTTGGAACTCAACAAGGTAGAAGATGAATAGTTGTAACTTTTGTATTTTTGGAGTCATGTGATGGCCCCCTAAAAAAGAAGTGTCCTCTACTTTGGGAAAATTGTGTATTTTAGATATAAAATTATTCTCTCTATTAGCCTACAATTTAAAGAATCTAAACTTTTTACAATTCTTTAAAAATGTCTAGTTTTGGCGATTATAAAAATGTTTTTAGCTTTTATGAAAACCAATTGAAAAAAAAGTATTAAGAATAATTGAGAATATTTAAAAAGAATACTGATATTAACTAATTCTGATTGATATTTTATTTTAAGGTGCGGTAATCTCAGTGCTACTATAGGTTACAAGAAAACTACTATGTGCTATAAGTGCATTGGAAAATTGATTAATATTATTCAATATTTAGACTCTTCAACATAAATTACTGCTTTGGGTGTCTAGCAAAATGTGTGTATGTATTACTAGAAGCAAATTTGGCTTGTTTGTATAAAATGAGTACAAAAAAGGTAGCCACCTACTCAATAGAAACTATAGATGCAAGAAATGTTTTATTAATGAGGCAAATTGTTGCATTTAGCTAAACATAGTCAACATCCAACTAAACTAAATTTTCGAAATTGTATTACAATTTCATTTTGTATATTACTTACCATTTGGGCATTTAAAAAATAGTATTAGCAGAAGAAAGCAAAATGGTAAAACCTGAATATATTTTTAAAATTTATAGACTCAATAAGATGATAAAGAAATTAACATTTTTACTACATATTATTATTTCTTGTCGATTAGCTGGCCTAACTATCTGTCAAAGAATTAATATACATATAGATTCATTTATAGATAATGGAATGTTTTTTTTACAGAATAATTGAGGTATAGAGGCAGTTAAGAAAAATATTACATTTTGTGTAAATTATATTAAAGTTAGTTTAAAAAATTGAATCTCCTTCTTCAATAAATTTTTAAAAAAACTCCTTTTCTCCTATTTTCCAATGCGTAGACATCTCTATAAAGTAAGAAATGGATATCAAAAATTTATAATGATTATTGAGCAGCCAAAGATTTACACCAAATGCGGAACGTGTAAGCTAGGTACGTGACAAATTCATACCAAACATTCGAGTGATGACATTATGACTCGGTATCTACACATTTCTGATCGCGTTCGTAATCAGTTTCACTGCGGCGAAACGCGAAAACTGCATTATTTTTTGCTCACTACCCCTTGTCCACTATCAAATTCCATTTACTGACATCAGCAGCTATTTATGTTTGCAAATGAATTTTAAACTTCAATTACGCTGTGGAGATGTTGTACATTGAAGCAACTGAGGAACTCTAGTATTCCTTCCATTTATAATCTGACGCAGAAATATTTCTATTCTGCAAAGAATTTTCAGTAATTAGCTTTTAGAATTATGTGATTTAAATTCAATATTTTTAAAAGCAGATCAGATAAAATGCCACAGGCGTAAAAATTATAACAGTAAGTATTTAAAGGATCAATAAATTCAATTGATTGGAATATAAAATCAACATTAGACTGTTGAAAGAAAGACAGAATACGAAATACTCAAACTCAAAGAAACTTTTGGTATATTAATTGAAATCAAGTATCTCTGCCAAGCATTGTAGTTTATGCGGCTGGATCACTTTGGTCGATAACTGTGATATAAATTTGAAGTCAACAATTAAGGATAATCCTATCAAAATACCAATGTTGAAGTGCATACTGTTTAATTCGAACACAAGGATGTGTAAGATTACAAGAAGAACATTCCTGTTTGTAATACCTACTTAAGTATGCCATAGAAAAAAATGGATAGAAACATTAAAAATCACAATAAGTGAACAATTAAAGCAGGGCAGATATTCCTGCGAGCTACAGGGATCCAAATACCTATGGGCACTACATGGTTATATAATCCTAGCTTTCGGTGGTCATTTATTCGTCCCCTGGCGTTCCACAAAACCAGTGTGTTTTAAAAATACCAAAATTGCCTTTCTAAAAAAATCTATTTAATTAAATGTAGTTCCGAGCGAAAAACAATATTTCAAAAACGAGCAAACGGCTGATGATGTCATTAGGTCCAACAATTATTGTGAGATTGATTCAATTTCGATGAATAGCATCTAAGAAACTCAAGTGTTATTGTCTTTCAAATTTAAGCTCAACAGTCATATTTTTCCAAATCTTTTGTCGGTTTATATACTTATATCTCTGTGTTATGTTCAAAAGTCTTTGGCGCTGACTTGTAATTTTAGGACTTTCCACAGCAAGTTGCTGCATTCATGTCAGTGCTTTTTATTATAAATAAATGACTCTACTTGATTTTGAACATATTTAATACCTATGTATGGTGAATTATTAAATAAAAATACTGTGTTATTTAGCGCAAGACTTTTGACACACCCTAGCTTAAGTACCTAATAGTGTGCCCACAGAACTAGTGAGTACTTTTAAGAAGGTTATTTTTTTGTATTCATTCTGCAGCTAAATTCTTGAATTGCGTCCTTTATCTAAATCGACATACTCAGCATTGCTTTGGATAGCTCACTATTGTTTTAAAAAGACGTTGACTATAAAAAAAAGTACCTAAGTGTGTACATCGGTACCTCAAAATTTAATTTGGTATTATACCTATTTTGATGTCTAGGTATATAAAGGTACCTACTTATTTCTTTACAATTGCCAGAAGACATTCTTTTTGGCGAGCATGACTAATTCAACAATGACTATAATGACTAATATATGTATTTGGTTGCTTAATAAATATGTAACATTCATAAAACAACTTCTTTCACCGGCTTTTTGTATGCTGTAAAGTGTAGCTACCTACAGCAAAATCTTTTGTTTAACAAAAGGTAATTCAGCCAGGTATTATGTAGCTAACTAATATGATATAATTTCACTTTTACAATATGCAAGTTACATATGTATACCGAAATAATAATAATTCAAGATACAGGTAGGTACTTATTTTCAAACTCAATGTACACCTACTTAGATAGTAGCAAAATGTTTGTAATTTTTCACTTTCAGAATGATTTGTGTATAAATAAATTTTGTTGATATTTAAGCTATTTCACTTTTTGTTTCAAAGATTTATGAAGATAATGCTATAAAGTTCATATTGATTTTTGTAGGTCAACAGAAATATTTTCTTAAAAACTTATTGCGGATTACATTTTAGTGTAAGCATTCATTTTTTTCTCGGAGGATTGCAATTGCTTTCGCTTCAAGCTTTGAGAATTGCAGCTGGAGTTATATATTTTGTTGTGTCTGAAAAAAAAACTTTCTCAACAGTTTGATCTATCATTAGTGTACCTACATCTCAGTGTATGTATGTATCCTTTGTTATTGATTGTCTTCTAACATGATTCCTCTTTTTACTTCTCGTCAACGATTCTGTACAAAAGCTTTACACCAACTACCGCTCGCTTAAGGATTTTATATGGTGTTGTTCTGATTTAACTGTATATTATGTATGTATATGTTATCAAGATTGTTCATTGCTTTCTTTTACTTGTCTCTGCAAGCTTTGGTGTTCTTTTGTTTTATTTTACTTCTTTGGATAAGAGTTGGCGAGGGTTTTAATCATTGCATAAACTCTTCTTTCGGCTTTGGTTTGTTTGGTTCTATACTGGTTGAGTGGAGATTTCGTCTTGATATTACATATTTCCTCTCCGTTTAACTGATGTCTATGATATGGTCAAGCTATTGGATCAGCAATGAAAGTAATCAGTCATAACCTTTATATAAATCTGTCTTCAGGTAGCTACTCAAATGTATCTCAAATCGTTATTATTGAAGTTAAACTAGCTTTTATGTTCCTCATAAGTAATTTTTGTTACGACTGGTACAATAAACTTTTTTAATTTATGACTTCTGATGTTAACAGGTGCTGTTATAATAAAGCTACAATTTCGTGATATATCTGTTAATAATTTAATTTTCATCTGTTATCCAATATACCAAGTGCAATGTTCTTGGTGCATTTTAGGTACAGAGAGAACAAAATAAGTTTTATTTCTTTTCATTTAAATTTTAGATATCTTCAGAAACTTTTGGAATCTACACCGTAACAGAGCATTTAATTTTTACTTCCACTATATATATACATGCAGCTAGAAACCTATGTTTCTTTTCAGATAGATAACCAATTGAAGTTCCTACATAAAGCATAATATTTTTTCCCTGTTAGATCTAAGAAAAAACTAACTTCTATCATTCTGTAATACAACTAAAAATATTAGGTAAATAATTTTAGAACAAAAATATTTTATGCTGTATATCATATAGGTAATTTGTTTTTAAAATGTTTATAGCGGTATGTAGGTTTAGTTTTTTTTAAATACGAAAATAATATTCGACCAGAATGTACTTTTGCGAAATAGATATACTGTATGTCTTTGACAACGCCCCTATTATTATCATCAAATTAATGAAAATGTACCTATTGTGCTTTTTATAAGAAAATCATTTTTGTGGCATTACTTAGATAGGCCTATTTGTTAACTAGACTAATAAATATTTGAATACAACTTATATTAATACAAAATGTAATTCTGGTTTTATTGCTAATAAAATCAGAAAGTTTGGAGACACGTAAAATTAGAATTTTTAACAGCATTGCCTAAGTACCA
This sequence comes from Parotoplana pacifica, assembly GCA_034780595.1. Taxonomy (NCBI): domain Eukaryota; kingdom Metazoa; phylum Platyhelminthes; order Proseriata; family Otoplanidae; genus Parotoplana; species Parotoplana pacifica. Next base: position 2,050 of record JAUYWI010060012.1, on the reverse strand, counting down.
CAAAAAAGATAAGAGATTTGGTATTAAATAATTATGAATAAAGTGTAATAAACTATTTTATGACACACATATTAAGTTGGTAGGTAAAAAATATGTTTTAGAATTGTGTATTTTCTATTTTATTGTCTGAAT
>JAUYWI010060001.1:0-16074 GCA_034780595.1 Parotoplana pacifica | reverse complement strand
TGCCGTTTTGGCCATTGCAATCCTTGTGCGGATTTCGTTACTGCACCTTCCATCCGATGTTATAATTGCTCCAAGGTTTTGACTTGTTCAACTTGTTGATTGTTAAGTGTAATGTTCATTTGATCCTGCAAATTTCTTGAAACTCGCATTTATCTTCATATTAAAATCCTTTGCTTTACCATTTAAGCTGTCTACAAGGTTTTGTAGTTCTTCTTCTGAATTTCCTATCATTGCTTGATCATCTACGAATCGCACTTCTTTGGATATTTCTCTTTCTATTGTTACTCCAACTTGTATGTTGTTAATTGCTTCTATCACCATGCATTCTGTATATATCGAGAATAACTGTGGTGATAGTAGACATCCTTGTCCAATTGTTGCTGGTTTTGTTTCTTCATTTTCTATTCTTACTGTTGCTTTCCGATTTAGGTACAGATCTTGAATGAGGCGTCTGTAATATGGCATCATAGATTCTTTATGCTAACTTATGTCAAATATTTTATTGTCTGCCCTTGAGTTGCTAATGAATAAGAATTTTACCTTTGTTCTGAAGGTACAAATAAAAACAAATTTTAATTTAATAGTTTAATTCAAAGTAAAGGGAATGAAATATAGACAATCCTATGAATTTTAACAAATTGTCAAAAACAACCCCATGGATTGTTAAAGAAGAGGACAGAAAAAACATATCTCTAATAAAAATCATCAACATTATAATCATTTTTTATCAGATACTAAAACATAAATGAAGAATAGATAGAGAATGTCCATTCTATCATGATTATAGTTTTTCAAAATCAAGCTGTCAATTTATTGTTGTATCACATTTAAATTTGTTTATCAATTGCTAAAGTTTTGTATTTGTGTGGTTACTTATCTACACCTATAATGAAACAAGTCTTTGTGGAATATGTAATATTCATAACTCATTAATTTACCAATTAAAAAAATGTAAATAGCCCTGACATTCTATAAATTAAAAATGGTATACCTAAAAGTCTCTTAGAATTATAAAATTTATTTTGGCTGAAATTGAAACAAAATTGGATGAAATGAAATTATGGAACAAAAAGGTATAGTACTTACTTTTCATTAAGAACCACATTCAATGTTTTCATTCTGAAAACTGAATAAAAAACAACAACTCATAAGTGGTTCTTTAAATAATAACATAACAATAAATGATGTTAATCATTCCAAATTCAGTGTATATGGATCTTTCATTGTTATGCAATGTAATTAATTGCAAAAAGAACAATGAAATCTTTACTGTCTAAACTACCTCCCCTCCCTAAGATTTCATACTTATTATAGATCAAGTAAGATAAAACAGTATTAAGTTGTGTCACCAATCACCATGGTGTTGATAATAATAAAAAATTAAAGAAATGGATGAAAAGCCAACAACTTGAACAAATCTAATTTATATTCTTGCTTAACCTTTATCAAAATTAGGTCTAGTAGTCTGATCTTTGACCATTTTAAACAAACATCCTTCCATCAATATTCAAATCAACTACATATCTCTTTATTTTACAATCAGGTTTTAGGAACTCCCTCCAAAGAAAGCAGATTTTTAAAATTAAATCTCCCATCCATTTTTATAATTAATTTTAATCTTAAATTGTTATATTTCATATCTCTATTTCCAGTGTTTTATTTTAATATTATATAATACAGGCTAAGCCAAACTATGATTTAGATTTATTCAGATTTTTAGTTTCATCCATTTGCAGTTGAAATCAGCTATAGTGACAAAAATCAGAAGCACCATAAAAATGCCTATTAATTATAACAAAACTATTCAGCAATAGTGACTTTTTCAGCATTTGTTTTTTTTGGAAAATTAGGTACTTTAGAGAAAGCATGAAATGTACTTAATATTGACAAACTTTGCTAAACTACAAGACACATACCTAAGCTTAGTAAGTTACATATTGTTATGTAATAGATGAAACAGAAGTGAGATTACAAACAGGCAAGCAATTACATATTGCCTGAAAAGCATGACTCATAATCCTACCACATTGCTTATAATTTAGAGGTTATTACTGCTGTTATGGATAAACCTAATTATTGAGACTGCAAAAACAATCCTTTTCAGGATCACTACCTATTGATTGATTGACAGTTAAACTATTTTATGTCAACTTGAGCATTAGTGACATTTGTTTCATGCACCATGAGATGTCACCATTGCCAGTTTCTACTATATTTAATTTATTATTATTAAGTATAGTATATACATCCCAGTGCAAAAAGAATCACCACCCATATACCTAATTGTATTTATATTAAACTCATAAATTTATTGATTTCTATGCTAACTAAATTAATCAATTGGTTAGTTAGTATCTATGATTTACCAACCAATTGGGTAATTTCTATTCATTAGGTATGTTCAATAATTAAAATCTATGCCTATTAAGCTATCAAAAATAATGAATTGACATGCTTATGTTAAATTTCAATTGTGGGTGGTGATTCTTATTGCTCTTGAATGTATTTTGAAATGAAAATTTCTACAATACTCAAGGACTTGGTTTGGCACACTATTAGTATATTTAAAGAAATTATATCTATTAAATTTTTTTTAAATTTGATTGGTTCTTAGGTTGCAAATTAAATTTGACCTAATGTAAGAATAAAATAAATTCTAAATGTGTTTGGTATCATTGGATTTGTGTGTGCATGTAGACCACAAAAAAGGTTGTGTCAAGTTTAGTAATTTGGGGAAACTTTTATAGGGCTGGTCAAAAATGATCAGGCCACAAATGTTAGATGTTTGAATGAAATATACACATTATAACTTGCTCATAATTAAATTAATTTTTCTAGGATTAAATTGCTATTGGGTGCCACAATAAATTATTGATAATTTAGGTATTTGTAATTTACTTAAAAATGATCAACATATTTTATAAGTAGTAAGAAAAGTGTATTATAAAAACATCTACAATAGAAAAAAATAATCAGGTTATTCAGACTTATGGCTAATGAGTTATTGCCATTTGAAAGTACTTATTACAATGATATACATAATTAAATAATGTAACAAATTCAATTCTTTCTAAAGCCAAAACAAAGCATTTTAGAGATATACAGTATATTATTAATAGATAGAAACCTGCCTCCAATATATAAAAAAAGCAATTTTCTTAGTCATATATGTGTTCTACTTGATGTCACAATCTATTTTTAGATTCATATACTAAAAAGTGGTAAATGTAGGTATTGCCTACTATTTGACCTAATGATTTTTTTATATATTTTGGGTGAACTTTTCCTAATCATAAAATCCTAACCCTTAAAAATCATGTTGTTTAAATAAATATAAAATATTAATGTGGTGTGTTTTAATTTATTTAAAAATTGCACATTGGATTTCTCTTGGTGACTACTCCAGACTAATGTATATTTCCAGAATCTTAGAAAAATTCCAGTCAAATGTGATATGATAACCTACTGTTAACAAAACATTTGTTTATTTTTTTAATGGCCTCCACACTATCCCTTAATAGCCACTCCATCTCAAAAAATCAATTAAAACATGATGAAAAGGATAATGTGATGGTGTAACTTTAGTGAACTAAAACAACCCAGCTTTTAAAATAGCATTGGCTGAGACATCTATTGGTCTAATGTTTTACTTGAAAAAACTGACAGTGATCTAAAAAAATTAAATAGAAAGAGGGAAAAGATTATTTATCCATAGTTTTGAACTATATATATATATATTCACAATTATGAAACTTATATTGTAATGTTAATCTTATGGACAATTTAACACAGAACTGATGAATATTCTAGCTGTCCTTAAAATTAAACTTCAAGTAATCCTCTCTTTAAAGGACCTAATTTTGTATACATTTTTATACATAATATTCATACACCTATTTTTAGAGTGATATAGTCTTAATGGTAAAATATTTTGAAGTGTAGCCTAAATGTACTCAAATAATCAAGCTCCTAACAGATACAATTTGTTAATCTATTGTATAATGATATCTGAAATATTTCTATATTGATAAATATAAATCTCATTTAAATCATCTTAATCTTCATTCTCTTGAGTACAGATGTATTTTTTATGACCTCACATTATGCTATAAAATAGTACATAACCTAATAGACATACTGATTAATGATTTCTTTAGCACAGAGGGTCACTTGCATAACCTTCATGGCCACAACTTCAAACTTTTTGTACATCATATTGCCAGATACAACTGTAAACTCAACTTTTATTCACATTGTGTAGCTGGAATCTGGAACCAGCTACCTTGTGATGTTGTAGAGGCTTCATCACTTAGTAGTTTTAAAAAACATTTAAACAGAGCTAATTTAGTACCTTTCTGTAAACATTTCGATTTTTGATTTATTTAATAACATGCACAACAATATTGTGTTATTTTGTATATCTACTATACACAACTATATTCATATGTTGCTTGTTACATAGCAACATTAGTATCTACTTATTGATTTAATCTAGTATTTTTAGGTACTAAACACTACACTTAAGAAGAATCTGAATTTGTATAATTTCATGTTATGTATTTTCATTCAGTTATGCATAAGTGTACAACACATACCTGCATTAACCCTTTTGTATATTATTACAAATAAATAAATAAAATATCATAAAGAAGTATTACCTAAAAATAAACTTAGAAAAATATAGCACAAATTTAGTACATTCCATTTATCTTTAGAAATTCTTCAAAAATTAGGTGGTATGGTTTCTTTTTTTAGCCCTTGTATATATATAGTTGAATATTTTCTAATAGCATTTATACACAATTGTAGTTCAAATACTAAATATTTGTGAGATGATTTAATCCATAAGTCATGTAGGAATTGCCAGCACATCTGGAACTATATCCACAAACCCAGTTTAACAATCAACATATGCTTCAATGGGTTCCTGCTACTGTGATCTCCATGGAAAATGAGAGTGCTAACTGGATTACAGCCAGGATCACTTTTTAACTCCTCTCCATATTTCCAAGGTTAGGATCAATAATCTCCACAAAAACATCCATAGCCAAAGAAATCCTGCTGACAATATGTTGACCAGTACAGTTCTCAACCAATTACATTCTGGCCAGTCAATGAATATAGCCTCCTACCACCATTGTATCTAGACAAATTTATCAGTCCCCTATACCTCAGAATGCAACATTGAACTGTAAATGGCCATGGATTTTCTATGCGACTGACTTCTGTTGGAATCAGGCATGGATGAGAGTGTATGGTGTCTTTACTCTCAATGACATCAATGGATCCCACAGCATGAAAATAGAATCCTAACTTGGGAATTGCAGCTCCCTTATAGTAGAATTGAAAATGAATTTGCTAGAATATTGCTAATTGTTGCCAAAGAAAACAAGTCAATTGAATTACAACACATATTTTCATTTTCGATAACCAGTGTGCCACTGTCCATTTTGTTTAAACAAATCTAGTCTCAACAAATTGCCAAAATGTTACTGAAATTGACTACAATTAATACTTGAGATTTGGCTCTTATCTTACTAGAACATAAAATGGCAAGCCATTGTCATACTTGTCTGTTGACATACTTGTAAAGAAATTCACATTGTATTTGACTAATAATGACTCAGTCAACTAAAGCTAATGAATGTAAGATTTAAAACACTGTGTATGTAGTGGTCCTGAAAGAAAGCCAACACAACATAGATCACAAATATTAAAATTGTATGCTATAAGGATGAAGTTGTCAAATATATTTTCAAATGGACAAAGGGTTATTATGGACTTATTCTTGGAGTAAAAACACTTTATATCTCATGGAGTAGCATGCACTTAATATGCATTTGATGGCAAGCATTCTGTTGAATCTAAACAATTGCAAGCAAATCACAAGGAAGCAGACACTAAACATATTTCACATTGCACAAATGACTGGAAATATTGTAGTGTGGCCAACAGACACAGTTATATTTATATTGTCATGGTACAGAAACTTAAGAGAGGCAATACATATAATAGTAATGGACTCTGAAATTACAGACAGTTGTCAATTGATCAACATTACAAATAGTTTTGAACAATTGGGCAAAAGCAACCAGATCTATGTTTAGTCTTACTTGGATTACATGCATTTACTAGATATGACTTTACATTTGCATTTTTTCAAAAGCTCTTTGAAATACTAGTGAATGACATGACTGGACATTTTGTACAAGTTTTTATAACTTTCTCTTAAGTGTTCCTCAAATGGGAGTAGTTCCTTCATATTTTGTTTGTCATATGTATGGCTTCAAAGTGATTGAAAATGTATACAAATTAAGAGTTATTCTTTTTTATGCCTGAGTGAAAAGATTCATAAAACAATAACCACTAAAGAATGTCAGAAAGATCAATTGCACTCTTTTGCCACCATGTTCTAATTCAATGAGCATTCATACACTTAATGGATTCATTAGTCCTAGAAGTTACATACACGTCTATGTATTTTTTACACTATCAGTCAGAGTGTTGTATAGTTACATTTCTCCATCATACCCTCCTGTGACTCCTAGGGTTATTATTAGAAATAAACATAAAAAGGTTCTATTAGTAGATAATGCTTGTGTGACATAAATAGAAAGCTTTTAAAATGAATGAAACTAAAAAAGTAGTTACCTACTGTTTTTTATTTACTAACTTACTTGTATTTAAGCATTATTCAGCATTGTAGTACTTATCAGATGCTTTCAAATTTTAGTTGTCTGTTTAGACAAAATCCTCCAAAATATCTGATGTTATATTTATTATTCCAGTCCTATAGGCAAGAATGGTTTTTGTTGTATCTTGTAAACCTTTCTGGGTCCTGCCTTTGGGGTGTATGTTTAAGCAATGGAACACTCCAAAATCTATGTCATATTGCATTTCTTATTATGGTCATATAGATGATCAATTCTAGTCTTAGCAAGGACTGTTAGGAAGATTTTTTGGGATTCTACCTTTGCAGTGTCTGTTTGACAAGGGAACCCTCCAAAATGTATGTCATGTTATATTTATTATTATCATCATATACATAGATAATCAATTCTAGACTAGTCTTAGTAAGGATGGTTTTCATTGCACCTAGAAAGATATTTTATGGCTCACTCATAGTGTCAGTCATGTTGGATATTATATTAATTCTAGACTAGTGTGAATGAAGACAATTTTGATTGTGCCTAGGAAGAATTTTGAGGTCTTTTAGAAGGCACAGAAACCCTTAGTGACATGGCAGATGTTCAGTTCCTGTTATCTGATGTTAGTTCCAACTTAAAATGTGCACATTCATTGGGACACTGTTCATTGCTACTACCCAGACTATCATTACCATTTTGTATTTCTACCTATGAATTAGAGCATAAATGCTCACAACAGGTATATTAATTCTAGAAGAATGTTTGAGAAACTAAGAAGATCCCATTATTCCCATAAACCTCCAATTATTGCAGGATAATGCATTACCACATATTTCCATAGTTACAGTTAAACATGTTAAAGGGAAAAACATGCATCTTCTAAGACAACTACCATGCTCCTCAGATGTCAACCTTGTGACTTATGACATAGTATCTCAAAATTAGAGGCAATCTGAGAAAATTTTAACTCAGTCGAAAAAAAATCAAGGAATTGCTTACTAATGAGCTGGTCTATGGTGTTTACAGAGCAAAAAAGAAACCATGGCACACAGGAAATAAGTGAAAAAGAAGATGCTTAAATGTTTATTGTTAAAATCAGAATTATACATATTATTGGACAACTGACCATAGTTTTATTGATTTAGAAGATGAAGCTGTTCCATGGACTTGTCAATGTCTTAAAGGTTAATTAATGTTTGGGAAGCATATTGATAGAAAAGGTGTTTATAATAAAATATTAAACTTAATAGAAAGATGTGAAAATACAGAAAGGTCTAAATTTACCTATAGAAATACTTGTAATTTATTTAAAATTGGTGTGTATCAGTAGAAATATAAAAAAGAAATATGTGAGTGATTTATATTGTCTAGATTTCTGTGCATTATATTAAAGAGTCCAATTATTATTGCAGAATTATGTGGACTCATTTGCCTGTGACAGCTGTCAAGTTTTTGAGTAATGACACTTGTTTAGCTGGTAAGAATGTTTGCTATTAAGCTTAGTATGTATATTTATTTGAGTGATGCTAAGTTAAATGAATGCCAAGTTGGTAGATAATTCCATGTTGTTAGCCCTGTTTCAAACCTTATGCTGTACTGATGAGGGGTGAATTCAGTTCCTGTTAATATATGTAGGTGCTTTTGAATTATTTGAATATTTTCAATTTTATTTTAGGTGAATGTAATTATTTGAGGCTTTATAATACATGTACTAAGCAATGTATTAGTGAAGTTAATTCCTCATCAGTTATACATTGGATTAAAACAGCTAGTAAGTTTTATGCAGAGTGATGATAAAGTCACACTTGACTAAAAGAGGTATTTTAATGTGTAGTTAGATCACATGTAGCTAATTTGTTAACAAAATAACATTTATTTATCATTCTTTAAATGAGAGGACAAATTGGGAATCTTCTATAACAATTTTAAAAGTTTTTTTTTAAATGTATGATATATAGCTACATTAGAATTATGTGGTGCTTTTCTATACACCTTGTGGCTGTTCATGATTACTCCGTATCCATGGAGATGATATATATTAGCTATTGAAATATTTCAACAACTAATGTAAAGGAACACATTTGTTTCTAAAATGTAAGCATCAATTTCTATATAACTTATGAGAATCCTACAGGGTATGTGGTGCAAAATAAATACTCTGAATGCAGTGTTACAGTTTTGAAAACAAAATTTTAATAAAAATAAATAAGTTGTACAAAATGATATTGCAACTGTTCAAGGTTACCACCTTCAATATTGCAGAATGGAGTGGCTTAACTTTAAGTATGTACATATGTATGTGGTTAGAATTAGAACACTTGCAGGTTCAAATTCTGCTTTGTATTGATGAGAGGCATATACACCGAAATTAGGTGCCCACTAGAAAACCAGTAAATAAAAAAAACATTCTAAATAATAATTACAAGATTTATATTTGATATACAAACAAAAAAAAGTATTTTCATAATGTTCAAAATGATTGATCCTCTTCTTGTTTTCTTCGATATGGTGGAACATCACCTTGACCAGCTGCTATAAATGTAGAGACATATGAATAAAGCTCACTGAGTTATGCTGAATGAAATTTACTGGTTTTCTGGTGGGCACCCCATATTATATAATGTTATTGATGTTTATATTACTAAATTTAATTTCTGAAATGTAATTTTTGTTTAAATATTTGATTTAGCGCAAACGTTTTTTGATATTTATATTTTAGCTTCACAATCTAATACTTTAGTGTGCTATGGAGGAAGAAATCTGTCATTTAGTATCATACATGAAAAGAAGTAAGGTATACATATAGAATTATTATTTTTCATTTCTTTGAACAATTGTAACTTTTAAAATGCATATTATCTATGACATTTTAGGTTGTATTTTTTACACACAGAATATTGCAGTGATTTGATTCAGAATATTATATTTCAAGTAAAATTGGTGAGTTTAAAACCAATAAAATGCTCACGTTTTCCTCAATTTTGTCATTTTAAATTATCAAACATTGCCTATTTCTATAGGTTGACAATACTTGGAACTTATTTACAGTTTCGGCTCATAATGTGGTTGAAGTGTATGATGTTGAACTGAAGAATTTCCATCTTGAATGTGTGAAGAAATTTTCATTCAGGTCCAAAGAAAATTGTATTTTGTATCCTTTTGTTTCGTCATACTTTTCCATTTGTGTTGGTTCCCCTAAATTTATTCAAAATTGTAGTTTCCATAAATTTTCAATCTTAGACTGATCATTATGATTTCTAAAATTTATTTATATAATATATGTACATAAACTTATCTGACTGAGAATGATACAAGATAGCAAAAATATTGTTTTTAAACAGTACCTGTTCAAATTTTAAGTATCTTTAAGGTAATTTAATGGTTTTAAATTATTCATTGCCCTTAATTAATTATTTTATCATTTAACCTTCAATAACATTTAAGATATTGTGCATTACTATTTGTCCCTCCTGATTCGGAATCTGGAAATAAGGTATTGTTTGTAGCATCTGGAACCGTTTTCAATGAATTATTGCTATGGCAGATATCTCCAATCAATTATTCACAGTCTTCAGTTGATATCAAATTTCGGTTAAAAGAACATAAGGCAAGTCTACAAGTGGTAGTACCAACTCGTTGATTACCAGGAGAATGCGATTTATTATTATTATTATTAAATATGAATTATATGTATGGCATATTTGAACTGCCGAATATATTTTAATTTGAAGAAAATCATTAGTTAAAATTAGACAATGAAACAGCTGTCCTGGGCTATCACTTGCGAGTAATATAAATAAGTAGTATATTTTTAAAGTATACCTGTTTTTTAATTATTACTCTTAAACACATTAAATGGCCAGAACCTGCTTTTGACAGCGTGAGTGCCTTTTAATAATAAACAGGCTTCCAGTACATTTCTTCTGAATATCTTCAATTTTTTCTTTACTTTTATGCTTTGATATGAAATATACGAACATTTTAAATTATTCAGGCAATGATTATGCCTAGCTGATGAGGCCCAACAAGGTCGCAACAGCTGTCCTGGGCTATCTTTTGCGAGTAATATAAATAAGTAGTATATTTTTATCAAAGTATACCTGTTTTTTATTATTACTCTTAAACACTTAAAAGTATGTTTCCCATATAATTTAAAATGCTTAGCGTTCAAAGGCGCGTTATTCCTTAATCCGGGTTTGGTCCTATACCATTTCGCCACTTGACTCTCTGAGATGCATCCTTGGATTGGAGTCCTTTTAGGGTAATGTCCTCTTGGATTTGTTTCAGCCAAGTTTTTCTTGGTCGTCCTCTTCTTCTCTTTTCTGGTGTCTCCCTACTGAGGTTGTGGCTATCTTCTCTCCTTGCTATATGCCCAAAGCACCGGAGTCTGTTTGTTCATATTTATTCTCCAAGTCGATTTACTTCCAACTTTTTCCAGATATCTTCATTTCGTAACCTGCATAATTTTGACATTGCTATTATACCTCTTAACATTTTCATTTCTGTAGCTTCCAGTTTCTTTTCTTCCTATTTCTTTGTACCCACTTTTCACTCCCATAAGTCAAAGCAGGTCTGGTGGCTCTTTTATATACCTCTGCTTTAAGCTTCCTTGGTAAGCGCTTGTCATATACATATTACATCAGTTGATCTTTTCCATGTGTTCCAGCCCATTTTATTCGATTCTTCACTTCATCTTTCTCTGTTCCTTCTTTGTTCAACATTGACCCCAGATATGTGAAAGTAACCGTTCCTTTAATAGTTTCATCCTCAATTTCTAAGTCTTTGATTCCTTTGTCTGTTCCCAGATATTCTTAACATTAACTTTCAATCCAAATGACTCCAGTTTAGATTTCCAGTGTCAGAATTTCTTTTCTACCTCAATTTTACTTATCCACAAAGAACCAGATCGTCTGCATATAACATTACCCAGGGAAGTAAATTTTGCATGTCCGTTACAGACAGATAGTTGAGTAGAATGACAAAAAGAAGTGAGCTGAGTGTTGATCCTTGTAGTTCAACTTTAATTGGGAAGGACAAGTTTATCCCTTTCTTACTTTTCACTATAGTTTCGGCCCCCTCATAGGCATCTTTGCATAGAGAGATGCAGTATTCTGGAATCCCACTATTCCTTAGGCATTGCCAGATTAATGGCCTTGGAACGATGTCATAGACTTTCTCCAGGTACACAATATCATGTGTAGATCTTTATTGCCTTCTCTATATTTTTCCTATAACTGTTTCAGTGTGAATATAGCATCTGTGGTAGAAAGACCTGGTTGAAATCCGAAGTGATTTTTTTAATGTTGACTAAATTTTTTAATCTGATTCTAGTATCCTTTCTTAAAATTTCATTGTGTGGCTTATAATTCTGGGATTCTCTGTGATCTTCCTTTTCTTGGAAATAGGGGTAATGATGCTTTTTCTCCAGGCATTAGACATTTTTCCCTGTCTCCAGATGCCATTTAAAATTTCTGATAAAATATCTGTTCCCCAATCTCCTAATAGTTTGAGTACATCTCCTGGAATTCTTCTGGCCCACTACCTTTTTTATGTAGCTGAATCTTAACCTCTCCCTTTGTGATGCCTTCAATTGGCCCATTAATTTCTCCACATGTTGTACTTCGTTATAAGATTTCTGGATATTTAGTAACTCCTTGAAATAATTACCCCAACTTTCTGTGTTATCTACTTTTGTGAGTAAGATTTCTCCTTTGTCATCTCTTACAAAGCAAATTACCCATAAAAGATGGGGTAATTATTTCTGGTCTCTTGCCTTCGAAAGCTTGAAAATTGCTTTTCTTCCTTCAAGTTTTCCCAGATTTTCATATATGTTCATTGCTACTTCATATTTCCTTATTGTTTTCTTATACTTAGCTTTGCTTCTTCAGTACCAGTTTGTTGACATTGTTTATAGGCTATTTTCTTATCTCTTATTGTTGTATTAAACTCTTTATTTCACCACCACACTTCACTATTTCTCAAGCGGCCTCCTATTGTGTGACCACATATTTGCATGGCTGTTTCTTTAAATGCATGTTTCAGTGAATCCCAATTTCTTGATTCTGGACACATTTTTTCTTACATTTCTGATAAATTTTTCTTTCATTTTCTGGTTCTCTTAATTTTCTTTTCTATTTTGCTTATCCCTTGGATTTGCCATTTCGCTCCATTACAAAGATTCGATACTGAGTAATCGCTGCTGCTCCAGAGAATGTTTTGATGTCAGAAATTCTATTCTATAGTGTTCTGCCGAATTAGATATTAGACAGGTTCAATTCTATGGCATCCATTTTCTCCATCCTTTTCTCAGTTTGCTGCCCGGTCCTTCAATTCTCTATAGGTGTTTGGTTTGAATTCTTCTAACATTCCCTTACTTGGTCAGAAATATCCTTCAGAAATTATCTATTTGTGACTTGTTCTGTTAACTGCAATACGTGACCAGGTGATTTTTAAGTTTTTGAAACCATGTATTTGTAATAAGTAAGTCAGCGTCATCTGCCCATTCTAGGATTTTTATACCTTATTCATTTGTCCAACCAAATACCTTCCCTCTATGGGCTTTGTAGTTTCCCTTCTTTTCACCTACGTGTCCAAAGGTCAGATCCAATGATGATTGTCCCATTTTCAGCTTCTGCTTTTCTAACCACTTGTTCTAAATCCAGGAGCATATCCTGTAACTAAAGTCACAATCTCTTTTATTTATCTACAAGTTGTGCTATCATTAGACGGTCACTAATTCTTTTAATTTCAAGAATACTATCAAGAAGTTCATGTGAAATAATAATTCCTACTCCATTTCTTGTTTGATTCCCCATTATAAAACAATCTATACCCATTTCCAAAATTCCTTGTCTTTGCTCCTTTCCATTTTACTTCTTGGACACATGTAACTTGTATTCTTCATCTTTTGAGCCCTTCTGATACTTTAGTGGCTCTTCCAGTAATTAATCCCACATTCCAAGTTGCTGAACGGAAGCTACCAGCTTGTTTTGTTAACCCCGAACACTGGTCTTTAAGGGGTAGCCCTTGCTCATTTTTCATTCAACCCAGGCGAAAATGGAAAGCGTCACTTACAGGGTACGCCCTAACATAAGGACACTTCTTAATCTCTATCTTGTGGCTCATGGTAAAAAATATCATTGGCAAAACTGTTTTACAGTCGAATGCCCTTCCTGCGCCAACCCTCACCATTTACCAGGGCTTGGGACCGGCTACTTTCTAGGTCTAAGGAGGCTAACGTAATCATATTACATCCTTTATAGGTGACTGCAAGAAGTCCAATAGGTTGGCCTTCTAACCCGAGCATAACAGCCCCCAATCTATATTAATAGTAAGGCTGGTTTTCTTATAAGTTCAAATCAATGCTCCAAATTTCAAAGCAAGTGATTCAGTAGTTTCAGAGATATGAAAAATTGCATTTTAAAAACCAGGCTCAAGTATAGATCTGATAATCGCTTGTTAAAATATGCTAAAAGAACAAAAACGCAATAATCAAATTAATTTCTGCTTCAAAAGCCTCACAACTACAAATTTTATTCTTTAATCATTGCTCGAGAATTAGTTTTACACACGATCAAAAAATGCAAATGAAGGATATAATCCCATGTAAAACTAATTTTCGAGCAACAATTAAAAAAGAAAAGAATTTCAGTGACTTACTTAAAGAACAACTTTCTAGCAACTGGTAGCCGAGTGACTAGCGTGCTTGACTACGGATCGGAAGGTAACCGGTTCGAGCCCCGATCGTGACTCACTTAAAGTTACTTGGTGGACAGGGTCCCGAAAGTGATCAGGGACTAGACAACACACCTCCGACCCGCCTGATAAGTGGTCAAGGTGTCCCCAAAGGTGCCGGTCTTAGCCCAAGGACCGTAAAAGGTTTAATACCAACGATTAATATGTGCTGCCTCCTATGGTGATCGCAGGGATACTGATACTACTAAAAAGTAGCATTTGCGAAAAAGGATATATACGAGTAATTAACGGATCACAGTTAATAGGGATTTTAGATACTGTGATAACATCACTCGATGCAACCAGAATCACAGCTTATCCGAAGCCCGCCAGACAACAACTATATTTAAAAAAAATCTTTTGGAAAAAATAAAATATACATACATACACAGGATACATACCGGACTATAAGAAATTAATAGAATCAATAAGCCACATAAATATGGAGTTAAAATATTTATGCTGGGAGATGTTGTGGACAGTGATATTTACCTATACGTCGTCGAAATGGTGAACCTAATGAAATACATAAATCAAGGACAACGTGTAGTACTGCAACTGTGTCACCGCTTTTTCAATAGTGGTCGAAACATCACAATTGATCGATTCTTTTCATCTATTCCTTTGGCTCAAACTCTCGTGCAAAATGGACTTACCATGCTTGGAACTCTGAATAAAAACATAGCAGACGTTCCAGTTGAATTCTCTCGTCAAATCGAGAATTACATTCTTCAATATTTGGATACACAAATGGAATGCAGCTAGCACCATTTCAAGCCAAGCGAACTAAATGTGTGCTGATGCTGTCCACTGTGCACAACAACAGTAGAGTTGATCAAGAAAATGACTATAAGCCGGAGGCAATAATCGATTATAATGAAACCAAGTATCCTGTCGATGTTATTGATCAAATGGTAAACACATTCACAGTACGTCCAAAAGTTCGGTGATGGCCCACGATATTATTCCTCAACATTTTAGATTTAGCAGCTATCAATGTCTACATGCGTCATCCAAACTGGCAAAGGAACAGACGGACACACAGACGTTCAATATTTCTCAAACAGCTAGCACTCCAGCTAATAACACCTCAAATGCAGCAACGGGATCCAGCCTTCCGTCAAACGAGCCCGAGAGATTGTCTTTCCAGCTGCTCGACGGCCTGCCTTCGTACTCGCACCAATCCAAGAAAATCAACCAGAGCGAAAGCATAATCTATACTTGTTATGTGTGGGAACCTGTTTGAGATAATTTGAACACTAATATCTCACTGTATATTTCATAGTTTTTCGTATCGTTTAAAAACTTATAAATATGCATTGATTTTATGTATTTAGTCAATAAAAACAAATTTTAAAATAAATAATAATTAAATGTTTATTACTATCAGTAATGAAAATTTCAAAAGAAATATTGCAATAAATCATTTACATTTCATAGTGAGCCTCCGCGGCACAAGGCAGAGTAGTTAAAGTTCGAAAATAAGGCGAGGTTAAGAATACGAAGTACTGCAGTACCTACGAGACATTGCCCTGGACTCTGTAAAAAAACTCTGGTGAACATCAGTGAAAATAAATCTTGAACAAATTGTTGAATTTGTCGTACATTTTCAGCTTCATTTGGCCATTAAGCACAAGTATGTCATGAATTTTAGTTGCCTTCATATTATATTGGTGCAAAGTATAAATAAGAA
>JAUYWI010059990.1:0-16075 GCA_034780595.1 Parotoplana pacifica | reverse complement strand
ATAAAAGTCAGGGTGTGATAGGTCAGGTGAGCGGCCTGCCACACTCCTCTTGAAATAATGCGTTCTCCAAAAACCTCTTCCAACAAATGCGTAGTTCGATTAGCAGTATGCACTGTTGCAGTATCCTGCTGGAAGTATGCTCTCAATATTTCATCTTCGTTTAAGCAGCCAATGAACGGATATAACATGTGGTCGCGAAAACACTTGGCAGTAACAGTTTCCGAAAAGAAAATTGGTCCAATTATTCCTTTCCTTGAGATGGCAACCCACACTCCTACTTTTTGTGAATGTAGAGGAGTTTCATGGAAACTATTGGGATTTTCAGAGCACCACAGACGTGAATTTTGTGAGTTTACATAACCTGACAGATGAAACCACGCTTCATCTGTAAAGAATGTGACATCCAACATATCCTCTCCATTATTAGCGTAAAATTTTTTGAACCATTCATAATAATCCATTCTCTTTCGAAAATCGGTATCTTTAAGTTCCTATACAGCTGTGACTTTGTATGGATATAACTTAAGTTCATTCCTAACTGCTTATGTGACAGGCCAAAGCTTATTTCACATTGTTGCGATAACTTTCTCAATGGGCTTTTCCTCAGTTAGAATGGAAGGTCTCGCACGTAGCGCAGCGTCCATTACAGAACCCGTTTATCAAAACTTAGATATTAAATCTCTGACAGTATCATGGTTAGGCACTTCACTATTGGGAAATAGTCTCTGGAATTCGTCCTTCACTGATTGTGTATATTTGTCGTTATTTCGAAACATTAATTCTACTAAAAATGTTCTTTGTTCGACGGACAACCGGGTAATGAACACATGCTAATTATAAATAACTCTTAAATATTGTGATGAGTCATTCTCTACTATACCTACATAAGTAAGCATCACGTACACAGTTCAGACATTTTAGGATATCGATTTCTACTACTTTATGAACACCCTACCGTGGAGAGACTTTATGAACACACTGTATTAAGTATTTTAATTATTATTGAAATGAAAGCATTTAGATATTAAATAGTTGGTGCGTTGTCTTGGAATATGAAGTGCTGGGGTAGATTATCTGCTTGAAGAAAATTCCGCAAAGTTTCTATGTAGATAAATTGATTAAAAGATGCTTGGAGTACAATCAGCTCACTGCGTCCACCTTTCCAAATGGCTCCCCATACATGCATTAAGCCACCTCCAGCTTGAATAGAGTGAGTGTACCTATTTTGTGTTTCAAGGGACATTCAACTCCTTTGAAATTTCTATCACTAACCGTTTATTTCTCGACAAATCTATTGCCAAACCTCTTTTAAAGTACTTTCCTTCCTTTCGATTCCTTCTGACAAGAATTATGAAAAGTGGCTACTAACTGAATGATTACGAAGAATTGTATATTTAAATTCTAAGTTTGACCAAATCGGCTGTCTATTCATTAGCGCTGTACACGTGCTATGTATTGCATTATATTTGAATTGTACCTATACGCCTGATCTGATTGGATGTTCAAAATATAGTTTTGTTTACAGCAGCTTGCATGCTGCCTGAAGCAGAGCTATGCCCTATTAGTGGAATAAATGCTGTCTACGTTTAATGGTAATATTTCCATTCATTTTAGAAACAGTGTACATATTACATACATTACTTCATTTTTCTAAAATTTATTTTTAGGTGCAATTACTGGATCTCAGCAAATGCCAGATTAAAACAATTACGTATGCAACTTTAATGCCTTTGACGAAAACATTGAAGTATCTGGATTTATCGAACAATGAAATTACAATACTGAGCTCCGAATTGCAACCCTTGTTTTTCCGACTAGATGGACTGTATCTCAAAAACAACCCCTTCAAATGTGACTGCAACATGCGTTGGCTAGTCCAAGTGCTCAAAGTTTACTATGAGATGATTAAACACGAGTCAAATGCCAAATGCCACGACGACGACAAAAAGTCCGTGTTTTACCAAAAGCCGATCCATAAGGTGAATACGAAGTTACTTATCTGTGAGCCTCCATCATTAAGTTCTCTCGAATTGGATAACAGCACTTCAAGTTCTCTCGAATTGGATAACAGCACTTCAAGTTCTCTCGAATTGGATAACAGCACTTCAACGAAACCCAAACTGAAGTCAATGTTCACAAAGGAACTATTTATTAACCTTAGTGACATGATTTATGTGGTTGCGGGAACACTGGAGGTGTTGCTCATTTTGTACTGCGTTTGGGTGAGATTGCATGAGTCTGACCGTATGGCCTAGCTATGGTGATCTAGTCTGGTCTTTTATGCCACATCAAGTTCATGATTCTCTTATAGACATTGGCCGTGATAAACATTCATACATATCTGCATTCATTAACCACTGGTCTAACAGCCCGTATAAGAGCGATGAGGCCAAATACTTTCATGCCAGTTTACAAAATTAAATTTTGTTATACTATTGTCAAAATACTGGGCCAATTTATTTTAATAAATCTTATTTTGTATTGTCAACACTTTTCTGTTGTTATAAAAATATCTAAACCTACGGTAGTAGGTTGTTAGCTCATGCAGCAACCTACAATACTGTCAGATATATTAGGATCTGACAAGAGTGGTCACTTTTCGGACAACTGCCATTTGGAAGCTTTTTAACATTTGGATGTAATTCTTCTTTTATTGTGTTGCACCTTCGACATTTAAGATGTATGTCAACTTTCATCTGCATAACTATTACAGAAGCTTAGATATAAAGGGTAAACAATTCCGTTTTTAAGCTTATTTTATTTCTTTTTATTATTATTAAGACACAATAACTACTCCTAAACTTTAATCGATTTGTTTAAAATTTTGAACATATATTGGACATGTACCAGAAAGAAAAAACGGATACTTACCCCTGGCAACCGTTGCTAGAGGACTCAATTTTTCATAGCAAAACACCTGTTTAAAATTAATAGAAACATAATTTAAATTGCATATTGTAGAGCTGCTTTATATTAGTTTATATTTCAAATTTGGTGCACATAACTGTTACAGAAGTCAAGATATATACAATGTAATGCATTTGCTATATAAAGCTGAAAGTGAAAAAATATAGCGAGCCCCGTGATTTTATAAATCTAATTACGATATTATTACTAAAACTTCATAAATAGTATCCTCTATGATGTGTTTTAGTCTGTGGTCATTATTTTGCTTATAAATCTAAATCTATAAAATTTCTACAATATTTACCATCGAAGGGTTAATTAAAGACGTGTTCATGAAATGGGGTTATCAACGAAAGGTTAATGGAATAGGGTTATCAAATAAGTGTTAATGAAATAGGGTTGTCAACCAAATGTTAATGAAGTAAGGTTATCGATGAAGGGTTAATGAAATAGAGTTGCCCTTTTACTGCATATTTTACATCAACCTAATAATTTACACGAATTTTTTTTAGTTGGACGCACTGTGGAAATCTTTAACTAGTGGATGGTTTAAACAGTTCAGAATGAAATGATAAAATTTGAAAAATGATTTATATTATCTAAAATAGCAAATTATCTAAACCTACGGTAGTAGGTTGTTAGCTTATGCAGCAACCTACGTACCTACAGTAAGGTATAATTAAACCAAGCCCAACATAATAATAATAAAAATGTCAACTACTATTGGACATTTAGCACCTTTCAATTAAGGAGATGATTTTGAATCATATGTGGAAAGATTTGCGTTTTATATAGAAGCTAACGAAATTGATAATGAAAGATGCAAAGCAGTTTTCCTCAGCACTGTAGGGCTACAAATGTATGGACTTATTAAAGACCTCCTACAACCAACTACCATCAAGGATGCAACTTATGATCAAATTATCAATACTCGAAGAACGCATCTTGAACCCAAATCATCAATGATCATTCATCGTTATCATTTTGATAAGAGGGAAAAGACTATGAATGAAAACATCCCAGAGTATATGTATTAGCCAATTAAAACATGCTTCAGAAAATTGCCAATTTGGTACCAACCTGAATGAAAGACTCAGATACAGATTCGTATCAGGAATCAATAATGAGCCCATGGTCCGAAAACTTTTAGCTGAAGCTGACACTTTAACGTTCACCAAAGCAACTGAAATTTGTCTACATAATATGGAACAGGCACAAAAAGATGCCCAAAAATTGACCAGTGAAGAAAGCAAAATTTCAATGTCCAAAATAAATTTCAAATTCCAAAGATAAACTTCAATCTTACCATAATAATAATTATATGAAAGGAGGAATGACCAAAACCAATCCAAATATCCACCATGCTACCAATGTTCTAAAATAAATCATGTTTTTACAAAGAAAAAATTTGTAATAATTGTAATAAAAAAGGGCATATTGAACCAGCTTGCAAAAGTAAGATCAAACAAGACCATAATAGAAAACACATAAAACAAGTAGATATGGAACAATCTGACCCACAAAATATGAATGAATATAAATTATTTCAAATTGTTGAAATCAATACATGCCAAACAAAAAAATCTATTCCACCACTTAAAGTTAACATGAGTTTAAATATCCAAAATGATCAATTAGACGTAGACACAGGTGCATCTTGTACTATGCTTACTAAACCAACCTTTGATAAATTTAATAAAAATAATTTAAACCTCAACCCTTCTCAAACTGTTGTCACTGACTATAGTGGATCACCCATTAAAGTCATGGGTGAGGCTTGGATACCCAAATATGACTGTTTTTCTGGAAAACTTCCAGTTGTAGTTGATGAAGGTAAAGGTGACCTGTTGGGAAGAAACTGGCTGGCCAAAATATAGCTCAGGTGGCATGAACTATTCAAGGTAAATTCTGAACAAATAGATTGGAAGCTCAAATATCCTACAGTATTTTCCGGCACTCTGGGAAACTATAATGGCCCACCTACTCACATAACTCCTAATTCAGATGCAAAACCTGTATTCTTGAGAGAAAGACAAGTGCCATATCTCATGAAAGAAAAAGTAGATCAAGAACTTGAAAGAATGGAAAAGGAAGGAATCATTGAGAACAAAGATCATAGTGAATGGGCCACACCAATAGTTCCAGTTTTGAAATCCAATAATATTATCAGAATTTGTGGGGACTATAGATTAAGTGTAAATAAAAAATACACAAAATCAAAACTATCCACTACCAAGGCTAGCAGAACTAGTCCAAAAACTTCAAGGCAGTACAAAATTCTCTAAACTTGATCTTTCAAATGCATATCTACAGCAAACTAGACTCTGAGTCACAAATCATGTGTACCATAAATACACAAAGGGGACTTTATAAAGTAAAAAGACTAGCTTATGGGGTGAGTTCAGCACCAGCAATTTTTCAAAGGACAATGGAGAATCTTCTAAAGGACATTTCTTTTGTTGTTGTATACATTGATGACACACTGATAGCAGGGTGAACAGTTGAGGAACATGAAGAGTCTCTAAATAGAGTTCTACAGAAACTAGAAACCTGTAATTTGACTGTCAATATGGAGAAATGCTGTTTTCTCATGGATATAGTTAGTTTTCTTGGTGATGAGCTTGACCAATATGGTTGCAGCAGTACAGCAGATGACAGAGTTCAAAAATGTGGATAAATTGAATCCTTTTTAGGCGTTATTACTACCGTAGATTTATTCCTGACATGGCTACAACTTTGGAGCCTTTACACCAATTACTAAGAACTGATGTAGAGTTCAACTGGGGAAAATCTCAAGACACGGCTTTTCACCAAGCCAAAGGGGCTTTACAAAGTCCACCAACATTAGCATATTATGATCCTACAAAAATATTATTGCTCTCAACGGATGCTAGTGAGTATGGTGTTGGTGCTGCATTGGCACACCTACAAGAAACTGGAAGCGAACAACCCATTGAGTATGTCTCAAGAACACTAAATAAAGCTGAGAGGAATTACTCCCAAACAGAAAAAGAGGCTCTGAGTATCATTTTTTTGGGTAACTAGATTTCACATATATCTTAATGGACAAAGTTTTGAGATTCAAACAGATGACAAAACACTCATTGGTCTTTTCTAAGATGGAAAAACTACCTCTAAATTGGCTGCAGGCAGAATAACTGGATGGGCTCTGTTTCTTAATCATTATGACTATCATCTCACTTTTAAACCTCAAAATGGAGATGGGTTCAGTCGATTACCCACACTGGAAAGCCTTGTAGATAAATCAATCCATCCAAAAACACTAAATCTGATGGAAGTTTTAGATAATTCATTAGTAACATTCACAGATATTGCTAATACAAACAACTAAATCAGATAAATTATTAATGTCAGTGATGCATTATACTAAAACCTGTTGGCCAATTAAGTGTCCAAATACATTTCTACCGTTCTTCCAAAGAAAAGTAGAATTATCAATTCATGAGGGTTGCCTGATGTGAGGTCAAAGAGTAATTATACCAATAATTCTCCAGGAGAAAGCCTTAGCACGATTACATAAAGAGCACTCTGGTGTAGTAAAAATGAAAAGAAAAGCTTGCAGTCTACTCTACTGGCCAGGCATAGACAAACATATTGAAGAGCAAGTTAAAAATTGCACAGTGTGTCAAATGCAGTCCAGTTCACCACCAACTATTGGTACAATCCTATGGAACATACCATCAAAACCTTGGGAACAATTACACCTTGATTTTTCAGAAAAGTTTGAAGCGAGGGATTTCCTTATTATTGTGGACGCAATATCCAAATGGATAGATGTACAACATTTTCCAAATGTACAGACTGAAAAGTACAATAGCCGCACTTAGAGTCATATTTGCTAATTTTGGTTTACCGAAACACATTCACACTGACAATGGGAGAGCCTTTACCTCACCAGAGTTTGAACAGTTTTATAAAATTAATGGAATACAACACAATACCAGTGGAGCATACCATCCACAGAGTAATGGCTTAGCCGAACGCGCAGTTACTCTATTTAAAACTGCAATGAAGAAAATTGAAGGTAATCTTGTCACACGACTAACCAGATTTCTTCTTAGATATAGATCAACGGTACAGGAAACCACAGGAAGACCTCCATGCGACATATTACAAGGTCGAGAATTAAGAACTCGAATTGATTGTATGCAACCTGAACCTCGTTAAAAGGAAAAATTGGTTGAAAGGAATAATGTTAAATGAGAATTTCACATAGATGATAAAGTCATGGCTCGGAACCTCACTAATTCAGGGCCTAAGTAGAAATGGGAGGAAAGTAGTTGAAAGGAAAGGCAGAGATACCTACGAAATTGCATCAGTTATTAGTAGACATATCGACTCCCTTAAAGACTTCCATGAAAATAGGGAAAACAAAGAAAACCCAATTTCAACAATACCAAGTATTTCAACAGTTACTCTAGGTTACGGACTTCCTATTCAAGATCAATCAAATACTAAAGATTTAAAATCATCTGAATCCACTACCGAACTTTTAACCTTCTCTGCACTTTCGGAAACAACCAGAGCGTCCATGTGCAAACCCCTAAGATACCAAGAAGAATTTTCTTGCGGCATATGTCAAGGGGGTGATGTTATGTATGTTGTTTGTATTTGTTTTAGTTGTTCGATTTAATTAATTGTAACTATGTTTAAAATCATGGATTTTGGTTGTAATGACAACAATAAACTAAGTTAATGTTGAGAAAAGACTAAAGCTGAAAAATTTATTTTATTTTATTTTTGCAAATTTTCGTATAACACTTTGTCAAGCAACAAAAACAATAACAGAGTTAGAAGTCTATATATGAAAGGAAACAGGTAGGAAGGTACCTACTCTCAAAACTGGCCAATGAGAGTGGATTAGCCTAAAGCTGAAAAAGAAAAATATATACACTAGAAAAACTAGTTAAGCATGGAGTTGATGTCTGGTTGAAATTTTTCTATGAAGTGTTTTTCAGCACATTTTCTCTGTAGGCTATCACTGAAATTGCTAGCTAAGATTTTGATCGATAAATCCGAAGCGGGGGGATGAGTACTGTTGTGTTTTGTGATGAGGCGACTATATATTTTGGATGACTTGAGATGTTCTAAGGTTCTCGATTGTAAAGTGCGGTGAGTCTCACCTATGTAGGTAGATTTCCAATGTTTACAGATGACGTAGTACACAACCTTTTTCCGCAGACACAAATTGTTGTTATTGCAGATGCATTGTCCCATGCAGTGTAGGGGTTTAGATGGTCTAAAGGAGATGCTAAGTGGTGGTTCAGTTTTAAATAAAGGAATGATTTTGACAGGGAAATTAGTATTGTTAAAGATGGAGCGAACTTTGTTGACATAAGTTTCTCCAAGAAAGGGCAGTCTCAAGTAAACAAGAGGTTTGTTGTTGTTCAAGGGGGCGCTGGTAGGGGTATAGTGGGAAGTTTGAAGGTATTTGTTAACTAAGTAGGTAGGGTAACCATTGTCTAAAAAACGTTGTTTTAGGGTAGCTAGGGATTTAGAACGATTGACGGAGTTTGAGCAAATTTTATTGACGCGGCATGAATCACGGCGCGGCGAACATAAATCACATTTTATGTTTGTTAATATTTACGGCTGATGAAACATTGGTAATTGCATGCCATCCATAACAGTTAACATGGTATCTTAAACCAAATGCGCAGGGTATTAGGAACAGAATAATAAAACATGATAAAACATAGATTCATTTTATGTTCCAATAAGGTGAATAAAATAATCTGTAAGTGATTATATTTTTCTTTTCTGGAATATACATATTTGTATGGTGTGCTATTCATGGCACATTGCGCAGATAACACATTTAAAGTATACTTGGATTTAGCATGTAATTAAACACAAAACATGTTAAAATAAGTGTTCCACACAAAAATAATGTTCAGTGTCTATGCAAAATATGAACTACTTGTGGTATGATAAAACTTGAAGCATATCTTTGGATGCAAATATCTGTTACATTTTCACATTTAGAGATTGCATTATCCTGGCATTGTGCCCATCTTTCTGTCTTGCCATCAGAATGAACAATCATATGGCCAATGTTATCCAACAAGGAACAACCATGAATAGCAACCGGGTGCATATTATTTGAAGTGTTAAACTGAAGCAAATGTCCTGCTACAAATGAATTCCAAATGAATCACTTCATAGCAGTTTTGTGCCATATTCTTGAGTTTGCAACAGTCATATTAATTAAATGCATGATAATTGGGTAGTACCACTTTTTCCCTCTAACTGTTGCGCGAAAAAGGCTGACATTCTGGGCATTACAATCAGTCCCTTCCATTGTGGAGTTGTATAACTGGGCACTTTCTTATGTTGTTTTGATGCACTAAGTAGCGATTTACTCTTTTGATGGGTTCTACTCCAGTGAATCAGATGCATTGGTAAGCCTGTGCAAAATACATAGTTAAATTAGATATTGAATATTATATAAATTTGAATGTACAAAGACTAAGTAAGTGGACAATTTGTTTTGATATGACCGCCTTTAGCCATTCACCTGAATTATTAAATTGAATACGAACGGGTTTTCTTCACAATTAATTCCATGACATTTTCATTAAATAGTAGATTAAAAATTTCTGGGCCTGCAATAAATCTAAAATCTCAGCAATATTGACAACATTACTTTTATACTGACATTTTAACCCAGTTGATATTCTTCTTGCATTTTCAAAGAGGATAAATAATATATATTTGTCGTGGAATGTTGTACATCTTGCAGTACCTACATGTGTTAAATCTCAATATTTTTTGTATTGTCAACTATAAAAACATCACACACCCTCATAATAGTGTGTCAGAGAAGAAAAATGGACAAACATAAATATAAGATAATTTTTTAATTTATTTACTTTAAACATCACATATTATTCAGTTACCTTAACAGTCTCTTTTTCTCGCTCCTCAAGAGAATCATTTATTTCAATCTCAGCAGTTACCACAAGTTGTTCGCGGCTAAGGTGCCCAGGGTTCGTTTACACCCCATCTCCTGATTTTTCATCTTGCTTATCTCCACTTCCAGGAGGTACAACAACCACATTTACACTACTAACACCATCCTCCTCAAGAATATCTCCCTCTCTTATGAGTTGTAGTGCTTCCTCAGCTGTGAATCTACAGTGAGAAATATTTAATGTGAATATTCAATGTCCACCATATATGCGCAATGTACCACGCGTAGCACATTGGAAGAAAACTATTTATAATTTAATATAAAATAATTTTAAATCAAATATTCATATTGGAAGTATTTGTAGATATTTTAGCTTTAATAAAATTATATTACTAAATAAACGTACTTTTTTCAGATGTAGGTATGTTGTTACCGCCATTTTGAAAACCGCGCCTCTTCAATGTTTACAATATACGTTTTAAACAAACATTACCATATTGAAGTCTTATACATGTACATATAATGGTGAATCACTATATTATATATTTTAAATGTTATGTGCAATTATGCTTGTCTAAATAGAAATCGACAGATGCCATGTTTCATGATGTAAGATGCATTGTGCATATCTTCCCCGTAAAATCGTGTTAGAATTAATATCATACATAAATTATATTAATTATAGCTCGATTTTACAGGCAAGTACCTCCATTCTGAAGGCAGCCTGTGCCTCAACATTGTGCACTATTTGCAAGTACTATCAAATTACCTCTGCATTCAATTACATTTGGAAAGCTATCTCTGTTGTTTACTTTGGAAAGTTTTGGGTGGATACCTACAACCATAAGAAATGAACACACATTACTTTTATAATCGTAATTTATTAGAACAAAAAACATTATATGTACTACCAACACATTTAGCTATGTTGATAGTTAAACAGGAAACTATTACTTTGTAGTATTTTGGTGTGCATACCTACAGACATCAAATTCTACTTACCAACTAATCGATCCTAAATCCATTTTCTATCAATGTACATTGCTCAATTTCTAAAACAACCGGACGGTTAATGATGAATTGCCTCTGTATGTATGAAACTGATGTCAAAATAGTTAACCCTCTACATGCCCCTTTTCGTCCCATTTCATTTGTTAGGCCCCAAAATAGCTTCACAATATTATCCACAGGCGTGGTCTGATTAGTATGAGAATAGTTATCAATCAGTCATGCAGTGGCACGAACGAATTATGTTTGTTTGAGGCGCATATACTTTGTTTTAAATTTGGTTCTTGTTCTGTTTTATTTCAGTTTAGTGATTTTGCTATCTTTGCCATATTTACTAACTAAATAACACAGAGCCGTATATTTCAATTATACCTACTATACTTTTCATAGGCTAGATAAGTAAGCGATTTACACATAATAAGATGGGTGGGCAGAAATCAGTGAATTGTATTAATACACCGACCATTTAATACTTTAAATTTTATTACGAAATATAAAAAAATCACCATTTCGAGCCTCAATATACAAAATAAAAAGTTAATATTATTTGCCTCATTTTCTCTATTTGGTAGCCGGTGTTTAATTAATTAATATTGTAATAATTTAATTAAAATAGCTAAATTATATATATTTAATTAGAGACAACAGCGAAAATCTTTTTACTATCTTTTATCGAGGCTGCCAATAGCAAGTTCTTTTTTTCAATCAGAACACCGAAACTAAATTGCCAACAATAACGGATTTTTGAACAAGTGCTTGGACAGTACAGCTTGCTTTTAAGCTGGAAACTGCAGATTATTACATACACTCAAGTTGTACTAAAATGATATTTTTTACAAGAATTATACGTATTATCTAGAAATGCTTTCATGTGTTTATAAATTAATGAAGCAACTGAATGTCTTAATTGTCATTATGCTGGCGTATTTTCTTCTCAAGGCCGTAAGTGCAGTTTATTATTCCAGTCCACAATTTGATTAACAGACAATGATTGATGGCTATATGTAGATTTAAATATTGTACATGTTGCGTACAAAAGTGAGCCATAAATTATCCATTAAATCAGCTGTTTTCAATATTAGAAAATTACTCAATGAGCACAACTTATACAAAATATAGGGGAACCCAAAAAAATCGCCGATGTGTCCAAAGAAATATATTCATATTTAACTATATGTTTACATTAATTTATTAACATCAATTTGTACATTTAAACAATAAAATTATTGGAGATAGTCTCCTCCACAGTTGTTAGCTAGGTAATAGCTCAATTCACCGATAACAAAATTTTAATAGAGTTAAATAGATATTGATCTATGGTTTTAGGAAATATAAATTTTGTTGGGATAATTATATTTTAATTTTAAATGGTTATTAAATTATTTGTAATTTGAGGTTTTTAAATTTGAACGTCGCCTAGTTATTTCAGTAGTTAAGGAATTTAAATTTGAACATTATTATTTGAACTATATATAGAGCTATTTTTTATACTGAAATTTAAGTGAGGTATGCCAGAGGCTATCGAAGAAATTTTTGGGAAATGTAGAAACATGGATGATCAGATAAGTTATTAATTTATATTAATTATTTTATATTATTTTGTAGTTTAAAAGGATTTTATAGAATAAAATTTAAAGTTAAATTATAAATAAAATTGTCTTTATTTTTACTTATTAATATTTGATTCAAGGGAATTTATAAAGAGTGAAATTATTTAGATAGGAACCTAGAGTCATTCCTGCTAACACAACAATCAATTGTTGCTATATTAGGGCTAAGACCTCTCTTTTTCCTCCCATCCCTTCTTTTTTCCTTTTTTTCTCCCCCTCCCCTTTTTCTTCTTCCCCCCCCCCCACTTTTCTTAATTGACCTAATCCCTTTTTTTTAATTTCGGAGGCACACGTCCACCCGTTACTCAGGTATGTAGAATAAATCTTTACTGCAGAAAACATAAAAATAAGAATAATATCAGTCAAGCCTTCCACAGTATTAACATCATAGAAATGAATCTAATCCAACCAAAAGATGTATAAAAATATATAAATATGACTTCAACATAAAAACAACATCTCTTCAAGATCAAATCAAAACTATGTAATCCTGTGTATCTTGCTCAACACCCAAGCTGAAGCATGATAAGATGGCCAGTCAAGCTCAGTGATTGAAAATACCATCTAGTATATCCGAAATCCAAAAATCAAAATCCATAAAACAATAACAAGAAATATGGTGCCTTCAAATTTGGCATACAGATTTTATTTCTGATTATATAGGTACATAAAATTTGTCAAATAATTTGAGAGAAAATGTAATATTTTATGAAATATCCTTTAATCTCAAGCACCATTTGGATACACTGAGGCATTGATCTGGCTAACTTTCGGCAATATGCAAGTATGATTTTTTGTGTCCAGATTTTTTTATGACATGGACACTTTCTTACTTATCCATGCCTTCTCCTACCAGGAGGTTAGCTACCACGAATCATCATCTGTTTCTGTTGTTTGCCATCTTCTTCAGGTCACCAATGTGATATGTTTTGGTCCACTTTTTTATGTTTTCTATCCACTTATGTCTGCCTCTTCCTCTAATATATTCTGCTTTTCCTTCAAGAAGGGTTTTTGTAGAGAGTCATACCTCATCATAAGTCAAAAATAGTTAATTTTTCTGGACAAGATGGTCATAATTTGTTGGATTTTTTCTGGATACTTTTTCTTTAAGATCTGACCTGTAATTTTTAAAGATTTCAAATCTGGACCATTTCCAGGCCATGGGCCCACCATTTGAATATCCTGTGATGACAACAAGCCCTATACAATTTTAGCCATGTGCACTGAAGCCCTATCATGCATGAAATGAGTTGCCTGATGGATGCTAATATGAGTGTTTAACCTTTCCTGTACAATTCCAAGATACACCTTTGCATTTATTATAGTGCTGCTTTTGGCATTATCCAGAGAGCCCCATGCCCATGAATACATGTAATGGTACCAACACCATAACAGAAGTGGCACCCTTGACAGTATCAACCATGTATTTTGGATTGTATTGTTGGCCAATAGGTCACCTGGTAAGCACATGTTTTTCTTGAAACTGTTTAATAGCACTCCCATCCAAGAACATCACAGATATCCAGTTATCCTGCATCCAATGTTGATACAGTCAGCAGGTCATATGATCTTGAATGTTCTTCTTGCTTAGTAATGGCTTCTTCACAGGACAATAGGACTGCAACCCATTTCAATGCTCAGTCTTTTTCTTACAGTTCTTGATGACATGTTCAATTGTAATTGGTGAACTATTTATTTTGAAGAAATTCTAGGATTTGCAAGTACAGTTCTTTTAATTAAAGTATCAGTCCTTTTAGTGCTCTTTCTGTGTCTTCCCAACTGTTTTCTCTGCACTGAACAGATCCTGTTGCTCTTAACCTCTTGATAGTTTTAACTACTCCACTCTGAGATACTTGAAATCTTTAAGCTATATCTCTTGATTACAGCCTTCTTCAGCTAAATTATTCATTTGACTTTGAAGGAATGGTGAAAATTCCATTGTGAAAATACCAATGCATCTTAAGCGTGGTTTATACATGAAAATATAGTCTTTCAGAAATATGAGATATTCAGCCAATCACATTCAAGAATGTGCCAAAAATAACCTTATAATACCCTATAATACATCATAATAAGCTACTACTTAAAGTAATGAGAAAAAAATAATGTGTGAAAACAAAATTTGTAAAAATAATATTATTTAATTTTGAGTCCAGACTTTATGCCATAACTGTAGTGCACTGAAAGTTCCATTTTTTAACTTAATCTCCAGTTCTCTGTTATTTTTCTTAAATTAGTATTCCTAATTATTTTATTTTTAGTTTTGACATTTTTGATGGTGCTATTTTTGCTTTCACTATCTTAGTTTTTTATAGGTAAACTTTGGATTTTCAAAAGTTCTCTCTCTGGATTTTGGACATCTAGCCATTTAGCATAATAAGTGCACCTTGGGTCTACCTTTATTCTTCTGTGTTTTGGTAATGTAATCTGATGGACAATGCGTATTCATTAGTAGGTGTAATGGTTTCTAGGATAAAGAGAGTTAACTTTCTTGTTACTCACTATGAGTTTATTTTACAAAATAGTTGTATTTTAACTTCATAATTGACTATGAGAACCAAACACAAATTGAATATTATTCTTAAACACTGTTATATTTTGTACAAACATTATAAATATTGAATTTATTTGTTATTGATCATTTTACAAGAAGAAATGCTTGATTTGCTTTTTGAATAAATTACCTGTCACTTGGTGAAGAGATTTCACATTTAAAGTTTGTTTCTAGAGCACCAAATAGTTTAAAGTTGCTAGCTATTTGTGGAAACAAGTGAACTCATTCCTAGAAAATAATATTTAGAAAATATACATTAAAATCCAAATTTCTGGGGCATGCAGAGTACATATCTTCACAAGCTCTTTTTATGCTATGTAAAGGTAGTCTATGCTTGACATGTCTTGAACTTGCCCTTCATGCCTAAACACAATGGTAAATTAGGTAGCACTAATTTCAAATCATATAAAACATATAAAACTAGTTGTAAGTATTAAGTAAGCCACATATTTTACTGATGATCTTAGTTTTCATTTCAGGGCCATGACTAGAGGAACAGCTCTCAAATTAAGTATATAGTCCTTGTTCTGTATAAGACAATGGTTAGACCAGCAATTCTGTATGGGATGGAGACAGTCACTACTACAAAAGGGAGGGAAGAAAAGATGCAGATGGCAGAGATAAAAATAAGATGGTCTTTAGAGGACTGACAAGACTTGACAAAGTGAGAAATGAAAAGGTGAGGGAAAGAATGACTATTGGATAATTGAAAGGAAAACTGAGGGAGGTGAGGCTCTGGTGATTAGGACATGTGGTGAAGAGTGAGGTAGACTATCTATAGTATGTTCTGCTGAATCAGTTATTAAGCAGGTCCTTCTCAGTTTTTTTCTGTCTGGTACTCAATGCTCTATAGGTGTTTGGTTTGAATTCTTCTAACATCCTTTTTCTTGGTTTTCCTTTTCCACATTTCCCTAGAAATTGACCTTCCAGAATTGTTTTGACCATTCCTTCTCCATGTATTATACAGGGTGAATTTTAAGTAACACCCAATTTTTAATAATAAAAGATTTATAGAATAATTAAATTTTTATTAGCATAAATAATGAATCAGAAAAGAATAAA
>JAUYWI010059979.1:0-16076 GCA_034780595.1 Parotoplana pacifica | reverse complement strand
TACTATAAAACTGAAAACAAATTTGATAAAAAATTATGGTTACTAAATGCACAAAATAAATAACAAAACACATCATAGATCTATAATTTATACAATTAGAATCAAATGAAAGCAGAAGTTTATAAACAGATCTCAATTACAAAATCTATCTACATAATTAATATTTGAATTTGTAGCTTCTAAAAATAAAGAGTATAATTTACTTTATAAAATGGTAACAAATGAAACAAATTTACATAACTTTTTGAATTTTTGTAATTAAAATTATATACTACTTTTATGCGACACTATACGCAAAATTATAAAATAAACTCGGAGTGGGTACTCTATGTATTGTTACTCTATGGTAGAGAGCATTATGTAAAAACGTCATAATGAGACCATAAGGCCTATCTCCACATACTGCTAATGTTCTCAAATTATAATTTGACGTGGACACTACATGAAAGCGATAAGAAGCATTTGAAATGTGGATATGGAGAAGAATGCAGAAAATCTCATGGCAAGACAAGAAGACTAATGAAGAAGTATTGGCGAACATCAATGAAAGAAGGAACCTACTGAATACAATCAATTACCAAGCGTAAGAAACATTGGGTAGGTCACATATTGAGAAGAGATAGCAGACTGCAAATGGTCAGTGAAGGCAGACTTCTTGGAAAACGAAGCCCAATGAAACTATGGAAAAAACACGTTAACGGATCTTGTTAGAGTGTTATATTCAGACCTTAAGGAGGAGTTGGCACGAAATAGGAACAGTGAAATCCATAGACATGGACTTTCCATAAGGCAGAAAACAAGAAATTATTTACTTGTTCACCATTGGAAATTTTATTTGGGGTCGCTTAAAGATTCTGCTTATGCTAATAACCCACACACTTTGAATGACTTAAAACACATTGTTTCTATTGAAATAAACGCCATATCAACCGCACCTCTTCATGCAGTTACAAAAAAAATCATGAGCGAAAGTGTTCATGACATTGTTGGGAGTCATATTAAACATCTCTAATAGCATTCTCGTGTATGTGTAGTTAATAATGGAATGTGTACAAATTTATCTTACTCTTTGCAATATGTTTACTGATTATCTCACTTGCATTTAAGTTGGGGTGCATTGTACGTTTTGTCTCATAAATGATTCCAGAAATAATTACCAATTTGGCAAAGGCAATAAACGTATGAAATACAAAAGCACTTCGTCCTACTTGTGAAAGTTTTCATCGTTCTCCTCCAGATGTATCAGAGCCTCCTCGGCCTGCTCCAGGGAATTGGTCTCTCGTATATGCGGCTCACAGTTAACCATCAGTTGACGCAGACAGGAGACCAGACTGGCCTCGCCATCTCCTTTTTCAGTGGTCCCACTCATAGCAGGGCCGGGCTGCGATTGATACGTTTGATTAAAATAGAGCTCCAATCGCGATTAGTTAGTTTTCTGGTTCATTTGCTAAAATTCAATAATGCCGCCATCAAACTAATACTGAGTGATTAGTCTTAAAACTAAAATCGCTGGTGATTTTAAAGCTTATATCTGATTCTAAAAACCAATTTTGAAATTAAAAAAACGATATTAATCAAAAACTTTATTTCATTAAAGTTTCTTTATTTTAATGATGGCTTTAAAATTAATTCAAAAAATCTTTGGACATCTTCGAAATCACCGACTGTCTAGAATAATCTTTATTGGTGTTTTAAAGTAATAACACTCACAAGGATAATATAAAGCACATATACAGAAATATAGAAAAGTAAGTCAATCGATCGAACGGTCAGTTATATCACACAAAATCTATGTACTTCTAAATCCCTGATATAATTGGAATTTTCGAAACCAATGTACTAAAGAAACTGTTCGTATGTATAAACCATTAGCTACTCGCGTATAAAACTATTGGGGATAAAGGATGAAATGTGACGTTTGTTTTCTGCCTAATAAACAACGTCAGTGAAGGGGGAGTACCTAGAATCTCTGTTAAACTAAGCATAAAGTACAAAAGTGATAACAATTTCGATGCCTAAAAATCAAAAATAAATTATTGTTCCTATAAATAAAATATTTTTTAAATTACATAAATATAGGGGAACCATTTTATATTAGAAATCATTTTGCTTAGTCGAAAAACATAATACGATACGTATATAATACACAATGCAGACCAAAAATGTTGGAAGAAAGAATCTAGACGTTTTTTTTGTTTTACAATGTAAAACTGATTCATTGACCGTCTGTTTGCAAATGTGTTCTGCTTGGTATCCCGTTAGTACCCATGGTCACTATTGGTGTGTACTGCCAGTTACGGCCCTACAGTCCTCAAACGTCTAAGAAGACTCCATGTCCAAAATCTGATTTTTCATAACCGTAGGCTGTATATGTAAATTAATTCGAGGTAGACTGATTTTGTGTAGCAAATTTGATGCCCTACCACCCAAATCCAAATTAGAAACTGCCACTTAGGCTCAGATAAACCTCGAGAACGTGTAGGCTGACCCTAGTGACCTACATATATCCAACATCACTTACTATTTAAGTTAGTTGGCCAAAAAAGTACGATAGGTACAATTGAAATTTTAACTTTTATTAGTTTCTACTGCACCAATTTTTCTTTTTCTTATTGTTTGATGTTCCTAACACCACCCTTGTCCAAATACATACCTAAGTTTTGTTTATGGCGTTTAAGTACATAAATGTAACAGAGGTGGAAGGTGTTTCAAGTGTGTTAACCAAACAAAGCTTACTTGAACTGAGTATGTTTAGGAAGGTATTGTTGATACCAAGAATATCCAGGGGTTCCTACTGGGTAGAATTCCCTCGTTCTAATTATAACAAGAGGAGAAATCTATAAAATAGAAACAGAACAGCTCATATTATTCTGTAGGTATATTGACAGTCCACCGCTGTAGCATACTAAATTAGAATATTAACGTTATTCAAAGAATACTATTAAAGAGAATAGGTAGATATGCATATTGATTATCAATACTGGTTGTCAACGGCAACGTTAGTTTTGCAGAACAATTAATCTTCGCGTTGTTATTCTATTTGTCTAATTTATATAGCTTCATACTACACATTAAATTTCATATTTGCTGAAGAATAAAAATTGAATTTGTTAGTGGTAGATGCAGCTTTGATTTGATGCACTTTCAACTGGCTAATAAAGCATGTAGGAAGAAAACCGGTATTGCTTGCAACATTGAATTGCTTCATAATTGTGATCAAAGTTTAAAAAAGATTAATTTTTCACATTCAACATAACAGACAACAATTATTATGACATCCAATCAACAACGACCAGGCATTAATCGACGAACAACCGTGAACGCCTCAGAATTCAGGGCAGATGTGATGCTACTGGGGACCAACGAAGACCTGGAAATCTACCAACTGGCTCTCAACACTCTCAAAGAACAGGGCGTCAACGTCTGGCCTCCTGCGGAAAAATGTGACCTAGCCTTCAATACAGCTAATGCCGCACGTGCGGTCAATGGCTGCACCTGCTTTATCCCACTGCTGAGTAAGACCTCCATTGAAATCGAAAGTTTCCGGGACTGTCTGTCTCTTGCCTACATCACCAACAAGTCCATTGTTCCATTGGGCGTGCAGCGATGTGGAGAATTGCGAAAAACAATGAATGCCGGAATGCGGCTCATAGTTCTTCCAATCAACTGGCATTTTGTCAACGACCCTCAGACGCGTTATCAGGCACTGCTCAATCTATCTAAGATGCTGAAGGAAGACCACATGCCCAGCGTTGAAAAAGATCAGACAGCGAGCGAGGGGGTCGTCGGTCTAGTCAATACGGTGGAGATTTCAACTCATGGTGGCTTCCCGGCTTCTCAGATTCAAGAAAGACTTATTACCGGCGTCACTGAACCCATTGAGGACCAGCAAAACAGTGTCCCTGCTCCGTCCAAAGGTCACCAACTCGATTTCTGGGTTCGAAACTTTGGTGAGAAGGATACGGTATCTTGGAAGGAGTTTGAAAACGCATTCCTAGAAGATTACAAGACGATGATCCAGGAGGACTTTGAAAATCGCCAGAACTGGCTTCTCCACGATGTTGTGAAAAAGGATATAAACTTGGTATGTAGGGAACAATAAAACCCTTTTAATAGTCAATAATTCAAATATTGTTTAGTTTATTTCAATTGGTTTATGACAATTAGTCAGGTCTCCTCCAATTTGACCTATATACGAGTAAAAAGTTCAAAAATTATTGATTCTCAAATAAAGCCTTAAAATTCAAAATTTATAATAAATGTGAATGCCATCTTTTAGAATTACATCGAATCGATTCACCAATTTATATATTTTAAATACAAAAAAAAGAATTTCGTAATTACCTATTTTTGTCATTGAGAAATTCGATATTATTACAAAAATCAATAATATTAAATATCCCAGCAACAAAAATAGAAAATTGCAAACTTCTTTTTTGTTTGAAAAATATTACTGTCAGTAATATAATAATTCTAAAAAATAGAGATACATTTCCATGTTTATAAAAATAGAGATAAATTTCTATGGTTAAAAAAGTAGAGCTACATTTCTATGGTTATAAAAGTAGAAATACATTTCCATCATAAATTTTAAATAATAAACCTAATGTAAAAAATCACCAACTGTCGGCCATACTATGTAGGTCAAATTCCATAATCTGGAGGTTAATGTGCTAAATAATATTTGAATTATTGAATAGTAGAAGTTCTTATTATTGTTTAGTTCTAGTCCATTCAAAATTAATGTTTTTAATCCTTTGAAATGGTATAAAACAAAAGGTCTCGACCTTTGAGCATTGTTGAGACATCTTGTGCCTTTTTTTATTTTCCAGAACGAAGATACGGTGAATCGATCACACATAGAGGCATTTCATGATGGCAAGGACTTGTATCGTCGAGTACATGGCTACACAACTGGCAAGATGGCAATGAAAAGCGTCTTCGGCATGAGATCCACCATACGCCTCGACGTCATTAAGAACATGGGCCAGTTCTCGACTGACTACGTCATCAAACGCCTGCTCAAAATGCTGGTCGATGAGGATCCGGACATTCGAGCAATTGCAGCCCTGGCCCTCGGCCAGTCGGTGCTACAGACGCGACCGGAGATGCACGCCCAAGCCGTCAAAGCCCTGGGCGATCTGCTGGACAACAGGAGTCTGTCACGCGACCGATTGGTGCGCGAGAGCACGGTGCTGGCACTGGGCAAGCTGCAGAGCAATCGCCATGTCAAGAAGCTGGCCCATCTGTGGCGCAATGACGCAATCCGTGACGTCATAGAGGCGGCTGAGGTGGCGCTGGAGAAGATTGGTGGTCCGGACGTTGAAGATGCAATGCGAGTGACACATACACTAAACAAAGAGGTGGACTACCTCCGCGTCAACTCCAAAAAGATCTCATAACTCTAGACTGCCTGTAGACTACTTAGGCCCCTCTGAGAACACTACAACGGTCATTATTATGTCAAATGCCTATTTTTTCAAAAATGTCATTTTCTTTTCTCCCCCAATTGGCTTATAACTTAGGAGAGTGACGTCTGCTGGTGTTACAAATAATTAAAAAAATTGGCGCGGTCTTCAGATTTGGTAAAACCATTTTCTGTTTTTTTTTAAATTAAAATTGTGTCTTATACAAATAGTATTGTATTTAATATTTTAATAGATAGCATAAACTATTTTACATAGACCTATTTTCTCGTGAACGTAGGACCGCGCCTTTTTTAAACATTACTTGTAACGTCAACAGAAGTTAGTACCCCGATTATGGGCTAAGTGGATCAATTAGTGGAAATCACGTCTTTTGTGAGATAGAAGGCACTCTGAACAAAACAATCACCAAAGAAATGCTTTGTATTGTCAATTAGATAACAGGTCAGGTATTCCAAAATACTAAAATTTAAAAAAATCAATAAGGTCCTTTTTTGAGATATGACGTCATAATTCAATATGGCCACCAACCACTTATAAATGCCATAACAACTCAAAAATGATGTACTTTAAGCCCAATAAATATATTACCAACTGCTTTCAAACAGTTCTTAGTTTGAAGGTCATTACACCCTTCTATGACGTCACAATTCAATTTAGCCGCCATTCGATACATTTGTTATAATAACTCGATAAGAATGCATTTTAAACCATATATTATCTTTACTCTGTAAGCACATCAGTTTACAACACTATGCCCTACCCAACAATGCATTGTTGTCAAGTAATTTGATTATGTAAACATTAGAAAATCAATTTCACATTACTCACTATAGATACCTAACTAATGACGTTAAAATGGGTTTATCAAAAAGTCAAAAGCATGCTTTTATCTGTTGGTAATACATTTAAAATGTTTCCTTATCGAGTTATTGCAACATATGGATGGCAGCCATATTAGATTATGATGTCATGGAAGGGTATAAAGGTCATCAGTTGGTAATATATTTATACGGCTTAAAGTACATCATTTTTTAGTTATTATGATATTTATAAGCGGTTGGTGGCAATTTAAAGACGACGCCCTTATTTGTTATCTAATTGATAATACAATACATTCCTCTGTTGATTTTTTTATTCAGAGTGCCTTCCATCACGCCATAGCAAATGAATAAAGGAAGGACCATTTAGCAAAGCTTTCTGTTCCAAAAAGACTATTTTTAATTTTGGTACCATAATTTCTTTGCTAACTACTAAAGTCAAAACTCTCCAATACTCTCATTCAATTTAATAGACAGCCTACCTATTTAGTTAATTTCCGAAAAACATAACTCACTTTAAGTAACATCAATGTCTAATATTGAATACATATTACAGTTGGTTATTTTTACTGTTTCATTATGTTTCTGATTGAAGCGCCTTGTCTGAACCAGTAGGTTCTGTCTATTTTAGATAACTAGTTTGTTATAATTTCATTATAGATCTATAATGTTCTAAGAAAAAAATTTAAGTGACTCATAGCTGGGCAGTTATGCAACATTTCTCATCATGATATTAATTATTCATTCTTTGCCTATATACTGGTTTATTGGATGCCTAATTTGTAGTTTTATTTATTTTATTATTTGTGAATTATAGTTTTTATTCAGTTTTTATATATATAAGTATTATTTATACATTAATTATTTTGTTTATTGAAGCACCATTGTGTATTTTATAGTAATAATTAAATATTTACATACCAATGTACTTGAACTTTTGAATTTCATTAATATAGACTGACTAGTGAAAGGTTTTTTAAATGAATTACATTAATAGTTTATATCATAATATTTCCATTGTTAGGGAGATATTTTCATGGTAATATACTAGCCTTTCAAATTTTTATGTAAACAACATTATTCTTTATATGTTCTTGACAATTTGAATATAATTGGTCAATGATGTAATTTTAAGTAATTAGGTCACATAATTGGTCATATTAATCAACAATTTTTTGTATTATCCAACATAAGTCAGTTACCTAAAGCCAATTAAATAAGAATTTAGTATAGGAAAGAACATTTAAGGTCTGCTTATGGCTTTAGCCACCACTGAGACACTGGCAGACATGCAGTTTCATTATACTGAATTTAATATTAGCCATTAGCATAGGTCACAGTTGGATCTTCATTCCATTAGGCTTGAGGATGCTAACTCCAGGTCTATAATTCAGGGTACTAACTTATTGTGATGTTATCAGTAAAAAAATTGTTCACATGAAATGCTTTTTATAAAAAATATTTTATATTATTTTCATTTAAGATATTATTTTTCATGTATGTTACTTGCAAGTAGTATTGAATTTAATTAGAATTTTAATAAAAACAAATATAATTTATATATTTATAAAATGTATTTCCCATAAATGTAGGACCATGCGAATCTTATTTTTACTTAGTTGGAACATCACTACCCTGAATTTTAAGCCAATTGAGCAAACTAAATTTTTGCTCCAATGGCAGTCTGTAATAGAGTACTGGTACTTTTGGGTAGTAACTATTTATACTTATAGTGAATTTATCTTGTTCTGAGCTCTTGGAATAACTAGATAACCCCAAACTACCTAGTTTTATTCTTTGAACTTCATGACATTTATCCTCTATTAGTCCAGGAACTATGTGAATGAGCTCCCAACATTGACCTATCCTGTGGTTGGATATTGAATTCAGTATAATGAAACTGGAAGACTGCCATTGTCTTAGTGGTACCTAAGACCACAAGAGGACCATTTAACCAATTGGCACTGCTGTTCAGTTTCATTATGCTAAATTTAATATCTAACCATTAGGACCTCATTTCCACAGGGTAAAGCTCATGGTGTAGTTTTCAGTCTCTACAATAATGTTTTTTAAAAAGAATTATATCTTTATATCAAAATTCTAATAAAAATGAGACTCTCATTATAAAGAATATGTAATGAAAATTAGTCTTATTATATGTAAGGAAAATAAGAGTTTTATTATATAAAATGAAGATTTGTTGACTTTTAGTACATACTGTAAGCATAGAAATATGTTAACTAAACAACAAAATTTAAGAAATGCAGCTGGTGTCTGTGATGCCAAATAATACCTCACATGGAATCTATGACAATATTTAATAAAATTAATATTTATTATTATATGTGCTGAGAAGTTTTTAAACTTTAACAAATACATGACACTATCCTTAGGTTCAGTTTCAGGTATGACTGGATTTCATATATTATCAATATATTATCAATGCTAAAGTGTATTGTGTATGACATAGATGCCAAATTATGCTAGGCAAAAGTAACATTTGTAACAGGCCTTACAATTAGTTTTTTTCTGAATATTTTCTATTTTCTCTCTTATGCTATTATAGCCATTTTTTCCTCTCTTTTATGCTTTAATATGAAATATATATGTTTTAATATTGCTCAGGCAGTGATTATCCCTGGCTGATGAGACCTAATAAGGTCGAAAACAGCTGTCCTGGGCTATCATATGCAAGTAATATAAATAAGTAGTGTATTTTTTAACGAAGTATACCTGTTATTATTGTAACATAGATGGTAAATAAGGCTAATTATTATTTGGCATCTCAGATACCAAATACAGATAATCCCAAAAACCGATTAGCAATCTATGAGTAAACAATCCTTGACAAACTTGTGTAGATGTCTGGATGAATTCGTCTTGACATCTAGATAATTGTGTACACTT
The DNA here is from genome assembly GCA_034780595.1 of Parotoplana pacifica. Taxonomy (NCBI): domain Eukaryota; kingdom Metazoa; phylum Platyhelminthes; order Proseriata; family Otoplanidae; genus Parotoplana; species Parotoplana pacifica. The sequence continues at coordinate 6,922 of JAUYWI010059979.1, read as the reverse complement.
TTTCGTAGGCATCTTGATGGTTTTATTTAGATGTTTGATATCTAGATCAATTTACTTTGTCATCAAGATGTCTAGAGGACCATTGAGACACCTAGATGATTTTGTGTAGAGTAGACTAGAAATCTACTAAATGTAAAGACATTTAAACAAATTCTTCTAGATTAATTTTGTGTACATTGTTTTAAGTATCTCAATATTGGATATCTTAATGATAGACATATTATCTAAGACTGCAGACAATGAGATGATATTTAAAAAAATTATAATTGAAAAAAAATAATCATAATTTTTAGTACCTGATTTTTAGACTTAAAAGTGATTAATAAAAATTTCATTACATACTTTTTATTTTATGTAATGAGGGTCAAGAACCAGAATCAAAGGTCTTTTTTAACACAAACACTAAACCTAACCTTAAATTATGTTTTTACAATATATTCATTTTTCATTAAATACCAGGTCTCCCAATTTGAACCCCACACTCAAAAACAAAAAAAATATTTTGGTAATGTGGGTATATTTCAATGAAACCTTTTGAGTTCCATAGATTAAACACATGAATCTATAATTGTATGTAGATTTTAATGAATATTTAGCTTTAAAATTTTAATCTGTGAATCCTTTGTGGTATCCAGATTTTAAAAAATGTAATGTATGATTTTAATCATGCCTCTAATATTAGCAATAGTGGAATGAGTGGTTTTGTAAAAAAAAAACTATGAAAAGAAGTAGCAATGGACAGACAAACAGTACCTGCTACAATTTAAAAGTTTGAAGAAACAGGTAGTGTTCTGATGTCAGACTTGAGTATGTAAAAGGTGTTCATAGTACTGCTGTTGTAGGAGCAAAGTGTGATTTGGGAGCATAATTGATGTGGATCAGGTTACCTTCCTACATGACAAAGCACCATCTTTTAAAGCTTTAGCTACTCAGAATTTGCTAAGGAATCACAACATCGATTTCTTTGACAATGTGAAATGGCCAGAGAGTTCCCCAGATCTCAACCCCTGCAAAAATGTAGGTGCAATTGTAAAGGATCAGGTAGAGGACCTAATGCACCATGAAAGAGATCTCAACACCAACACACTAGAGCAAATCCTCAACAACATTCTCACTAATCTTCAGAATGACACTCAATTGTTTGAAAGTCTACTGAGATCTTTCCCTGCATGCTCATAGAGGTCATACTGACTACTAAATACTAAGTATTCACTGTAATTGTACATGCTTGGCTAATTGCCCTACGTTTCATGATTATTATGGAATAAAGATTCATGTTCAATCAATTTGTATTTTTTATCTTATGGGCACATCTATTTGACCCACCCTGTAGAAATATACAAATTAAAAATCATTTCTAACCATTTACTTCTCAGTAGATAAAAGAAATTGGAAGTGAAAATATACACTTATTTTTGGATTTGGCCATAGGTAACATAAGTTCTTTGTACTTTTTAACTATGTTAACCTTATTGTCTTTCTTAGATTTCTGTGATTTAACTTAAGCATACTCAATCCAAAAAATAATTTCTTTGATTGTAATATTTTAATGTAAGGCGTATTTATAAGATTAAGTAAAATGAAATCAATATACTAAAAATATTTATTTATAATAAATAAGTATAAACTAGTATACCTAGGTATAAATAAGGTAGGTGTACCTAAATTACTCTTGTGAGCATAAATATTTTATTATTTGACTAATATTTTAAATCACTAAAATTATTAAAATAGTCAAAAGCATAGAATAGAAATATATCATATATTGCATAACTGACAGCTAACCACATACAAACTTAAAATATTAACAATGCTGTTAGAATTATAAATAATTATACTTTCCTAATTACACATATTATAAAATGATTAAAATATCTCTTCTTACTACTCTTAATCAAATGAAGTAGTATATTGGCCTAGTAAATAGAATCTAAATATATTTTTAAAATCCTGTTCTAAACAAAATTTTAATTTTTTTTTGTTTGTATCTAGATTCTATTTAGAATGAGTTGTGAATATGGCCTATTGTATCTGTATAACATAGAAATGTACCTCTGATATAAATTCATATATATTATAAATTATAGGGCAGGCCATAGACTATAATTATAAATTGTGGTATATATAGCTAGATAAAATTATTCTGTGTAGCTCAACAGTGTCTATATAAAATAGATAAAAAGATAAGCCTTTTTAATAGTTAAAAATAGTCCTGTGATAATCAAATTCAGATATCAAAGAAATCATATAAATTGACATCAAATTATCTGTTAAAAGACAGTCAAATGATTTTGTTTTTATTTAGATTGAGTTGTCAATATGGTATTTTACAATTATTTAATGTTAAGGTATAAATATTCCATTAATAAAATAGATTCTTTGTTTTTACTAGAAAAAAGAATAGAACTTGTTATGATCATATCAAACTGAGTGGAAGGTTTAAACTAAATTATATATAAATATAGAGAGAGCCTTTTAAATTCATATTTTACCATACACTAGCCATAGATCTATTGAAATATAGATAATACAATGTATTTCAATTTTATATCAAATAGGTTTAAAAAGCATAATTAATTCCCTTTTAATGTAGCCTATATTTTATTTTCAATGCAATTCTGTTGGATATAGACTATAAGTTATTCACAACAGAATTTTTAGGGATATAACCACTTTATAAATATACCTACATTTTCAAATTTGTTTTTTAATGAAGCATCTAAATTGGGACACCCTGTATATGTACTTTCCACCATATGGAAATTACTATTTAGACACATGTATACAGGTTTTAACATTATATTCTAAAACATAAAATTATTACATATTTAATATATTCAAAGGTCAATACTTTACACTGTTTATTACTTATACAATAAATGATTGGATCTCCACAAGTGTAAAAACACATCCATTACATTAAAATTCTGTATATCTTATTGCAATGTATTATTATAGTAAGTAAAAATAATTTGTTGACTGTGACTAAATGTGTTTGGATGATATTAAAATTCATATAGGTCTGAATAGTAAGTTCCATATGGTGGATGTCCATCCAAATAGACACTACCATACTTTATATTTAGTTTATCCTACCTAGTGCTCCCTAGTCATCACCAAGATGTCTAAATCATCAAGATGAGGAGATGCCTTGTTATCAAAATGTATAGGTGATTTTTGTTGTAGTGTATTGACAGTGCAATCATGGGTAATACTGGCAGTATTAAAAATTTATGGTGGGCACTATGTGTTGAATGTCTCACCCTATAAGGATTTTCACTATGTGGCAAGAGTCACTTTTGCTTCTATGATATGTGAAACTAACTCTGTAGATACATTAAAAAATGGGTGATATTTGTTTGAAAAACATTTTTCTTGAAAGAAATAAAGCCCAAGTTTTAAATCAAAATATTTGTTTCAGAATTAATAAAACCTTAATAAATTTAAGGAATTTCAATAGCACTGTACATAAATATAAAATTTCCATGTAATAATCTATCTACATTTGTTTTGAATAACAATTTGAAGTTTATTACTCTTGCTACATAGATAATTTTATGTTGAGACTCTCACCACTATGAGGCAAGAGTCACACAGAAGGATCTTCATATAAAATCTCAATGTACAAGTAATGTTTCACCTACATTTATTTTGACCGATAATTTGAAGTTCACCACATTCACCATATATATAATTTTATTATGTTGAGACCCTTGCCATATAAGGATGTATACCATGTATTAAGAGTCCATCTCTTTATAGGATTTTCATATAAAATATCAATCTAATGTTTACCTATATTTGTTTTGATTGACAATTAGAAGTTTATCACTCATACCACATAGATAATTTTATTATGCTGAGACTCTTACCAAATAAGGATTTATACTGTGTGTTCACATAAAAGGATTTTCATATAAAATATCAATATGTAGAATAAAATCTTAACTGTAGCAAACATTCAAAATATGAAATAAAAAATAATATATAATATCTGTCTAACATCATAGTAATGAATGTAATCCAACTGAAGTGGCTAACCACACGGCCAGCCGTTTATCAACATATAAACACTAACCACACTGCCAGCCGTTTATCAACATATAAACACTAACCATTATATTTGTTAAGCTCAATTTTATTTTAAACTGTACCGCGATTTATAAATTATTTCCGCCATTTTATAAATGAACTAAAATCGTAGTTTATTTCATTTTACGCATTCATTTTAACATGTAAACACTAACCACATGGCAAATTTTTTTAACTGGCCGTGTGGTTAGTGTTTATATGTTGATAAACAGCTTATATAAAATTCTAATTTAATATCTATGATAAAAGGCAATTCTCAAAATTATGTCACTTTAGATCATTACTAATTTACTGTATATCATTTAACTACCATTTCATATCTATTTAGCTTTTGTAAAAAAATCCTATGTATTATATTAAACTATGTTTATTTATTTAATATAGAATATTAAGTTTTAGGTAATGGCATAAATAATTTTATATATTAGCAAAATAAATATATTCATAGTATTAAATATATAGCCTATGGCGACTTATATGTTGATAAACAGCTGGCCGTGTGGTTAGTGTTTATATGTTGATAAACGGCTGGCCGTGTGGTTAGCCACTTCGTAATCCAACCAAAAGATGTGAAAAATATATAAATATGGCCTCAACATAAAAATAACATCTCTTCAAGATTAAATCAAAACTAGGTAATCATGTGTATCTTGTTCTACACCCAAGCTGAAGCATGATAAGATGATCAGTCAAGGTCATTTATATTCTATCTATATTTGTTTTGACTGACAATTAGAAGTTTGTTACTTTCAATACATAGATAATTTTATTATGTTGAGACATTTACTACATAGTATAAATCCTTATGTGGTGGAGTCTCAAAGTCAATATAATAAAATTATCTGGATGAGAGTGACTAACTTCAAAATAAAATTTTATATTTATGTAGAGTTTTGAAATTTAGTAAAGTTTTATGCTAAAAAATATAATTTGGTTTAAAACTGGGCTATATTTCTTTTAAGTAAAATCTTTTAAAATTTCATATTTATTCAAATAGTACCAATTTTTTACACATCATAAAAGTGAAAGTTACTCTTGCCACATATAGTGAAAATACATATATGTTGAAAGTGACTCTTGACACATAGTGTATATCCATATGTGGTGAGAGTCTCAATAATAATGTACAGTGTTAATAAAATTTATTAAGTTATTATTAATTCTCAAACAAAAATTTTGGTTTAAAACTTTGGCAATATTTCTTTCAAGTAAAATCTTTTTAATATTTCATATTTGTTTAAACAAATAGCACCATTTTTTATGTATCTACAGAGTTATTTTCACATATCATAAAAACTAAAGTGACTCTCACCACATAGTGAAAGTTCATATATGTATAAATCCTTATGTAGTAAGAGTCTCACCATATACTGTACATCCTTATATGGTAAGACTTTCGGAACATATATTTTATAAAACTTTATTATACCACTATATAGCTTCTTCGAATATTTTACTTTTCATATAAAAAAATAATGATACTAGAACATAAATATTTATAATGTTTAGTCTTAAAATAAAACAGTAATTATTAAAGGCTCATTTACAGTGTTTTCTGAATATTTATCAAACCAAATTTCCTTGTAATTATTTCAATGAAATATTAGTAAAATACTAATTAATAGCAGCAAGCAAACATTTATCTGTTTTAACTAAATAGTGAAATTATAATTATTTACAATAGTTTTTAAGTGTATTTCTAGAGCTATTGCAAAGAATCTTTGCAACATTTAAAATAGATACCAGGTTTATAGTTGGTTACAATTTCAAAAATAATAAATTTATTATTTAATGTAACTATGATTTAGTTCATTTAAAAGATTTAATAAACTAAGTTATCTATTTAAAAAACAAAATTGTTGCATAGAAATAGGTAAATAAACAAAGACAACACCATGCTAATGATTAATTAAATTAAATTAAGCTAAATTTATTTATTTTATTAATATGTATTTCAATCACGTTGCACATATATTTAATACATACTATAATTTGGTTTGTTATAAGCCATAATTATATTACATTTTATCAATTAAATTATGTCATATTATAAAGAGGAAATTATTACATTAATTTTTTTAAACTTATTTTGATGTTTTATTTAAATGGCAAAAACTATTAAATATTGGTTTACTAATTAAATACCATTTTACGCCATATATAAACTTTTAAAAGTTTAATAAATTTATAGAATTTTGGTATAAATTATTTTATTTTCATGTGTTATTTTCATATGTTATTTTCATGTGTTAAATTATTTCGTCATTACTACCCACATTATTTATACTCCTTTGATATATTTTAATAAAAACCCTCAATGCCAACAATTTTCACCAGACAACAATATCTAGGCTAAATTATATGTAATAAAGTAAGGTTAGAGCTTAAGTTTAGGGTAAGGTTTTAGATTACACACGGCGCACGTGTTTTTTTCAATATTGTTAAAAGTAAAAAAATCATTAGGGTCAGTTTTTTCTTTAAAAACTTATTTTAATGATAAGTTAGTGTAGTAAGTAAAATAATTTATTCTCAAGAAAAAACTGACCCTATGGATTTCAAATACTATCCATTGTGTTTCTAACACCATACTCTTTCTTAGCTACATGGCAGATGTATTGTTTACAAAAACTGTATGTTGTCTTGTCTGTCATGTGACTAAGTATAGTATTTAGATTAATAAAGATTCTCTACCAGTTCTGGTTTTCTCATTACATTATTTAAATAAAATATAATAATAAATAAGAATAATAAGCTATACTACTTAACTAACTTGGACACATGGCAGACAGTCTTTTTTAAATAACACATCCACCATGTAGCTAAGTACAGT
>JAUYWI010059978.1:0-28104 GCA_034780595.1 Parotoplana pacifica | reverse complement strand
CTTATTTAGCCTTTTACATTTTGAATAATAACTAGATTTTGGGAAGAGTGACGGTTGTGTACACATAAAACTGGTTAAAACTAACCGCTGAGTGTCCTAAGTCCCGCACCATATTTCTTGCTATTGTTTTGCATTTTAACTATTTTACATTTTTCACTTCGGACCTGATTGTTTTATGGATTTTGGATATACTAGATAGTACTTTCAATCGCCAAGCTTGATTGACCATCTTATCATGCTTCAGCTTGGGTGTAGAACACGATGCACATGTTACATAGTTTTAATTTGATCTCGAAAGGATGTTGTTTTTATGTTGAAGCCATATATATATTTATACACGTCTTTTGGTTGCATTACATTCATTACTATGATGTCAGTGCTGTCGAAGGCTTGACTGATATTATTTTTATTTCTTATTTTGATTGTTTGCTGCAGTTAAGATTTTATTCTACATAATTCAAAGACAATTATTCAGTTGATTAATTTCAACTATACGTTAGGTGTTTTGTGGTCTTTACACCAAACATTGGTCAATAATGTGCTTCCAATATTGAGGAATAATGGGTAATATGGGCATAACCAATATTGGTCCAATGTTGGCTCGCCAATATTTACCAATATATTGGACCACTATTTATTTTTCAATGAGAGAAAATACATTTAAAAGTAAATACCTATAATCTAAGCTAATATGAACTACGCGAAAAATTCTACACAAATAATTTCTTGTTTTCCGACTGTGTTATATCACTAAAGGACCTTCAGTATAGCCCTACTCCATATATAGAGATCGTTCATATTTCAATGTCAGTTATCAACCAAGTAGGTACCTACACTAAAATAAACATACAAATATTTTTTTATCGATAAAATTTAACTGAATATATAAACCTAGCAATTTCTGCTATTTACCAAAACTATTTATTTCTCTTATTGTAGCATTTAAAATGGTTTATTTACCGAATATCTTTTTTTCTAAAGTTTACCTATATGCCAACCAGTATACTCGTATATTCACTTTCTAAAATCTTCTAGTTTATTTAAAATTTTGTAAACACAGTTATGTACATAATTCGATATCGCCAATTACTTCAACAGATGAGAATCAACTTTCAGCTTAATGTATCAGATTTTAAACAACATGTCAAAATAGCAGCTAAACGATAATAATAAAAACAAATTGGTAACAAACACATACATTTACATATATAAAGAAATACCAATTCTTCTGAACTCGAATTAAAACTTGACAAAAAATGAACTCTTTTAATTTAAAACAATATTTTGAAGAATTGTGAACTTTCACTCATAATAACGGTCAACTATGGATATCTATGAATCTGAAAGCTGAAACTTGCCATTGCGTAGCATTATTATGGCTTGTAAAAAAATATAAGATATTAACCCAAATAAATGATTAAGTTCTTCCAAAATGTATTCGAATTAAAAGAAAAAACATCTATCAGTTTTTGGTTGGTACCTACCATTATTAAAATAATTTAAAGATATTAGAGCGCAACAGTTAACACGGTTTAAACTAGAAACTAAGAAACGCAGATTTCCCAATAAGTATTGACAAATGACCTACATTGTGTGTACTTTTATTTTTAGTGAAATGCAAACAAATGTTCTAAAAATTGATAAAATCTTCTATAAAATAAATAATCAAAATTTTTGGGAGAAAAACTTTCAAAATTAGTGACTTTATTTCAATTAAATTTGAAGATAATTAGACAAACTTTAGTTCTTGAACCTGATGACGTCATTTGAGCCTTGTGCTACTACTTTAAAATTTAGAAACCAGTTCACTGTTCTGTTAGCGATTCTATCCACGTATTACCAAATTTCAGCTCCAAAATCGAGTTTTACATGGGAAATAACAAATCAGGGAAATTGTCTGGCTGGAACGTTGTAAAACCAGGTTTGTAAAGTGTTACCGAAAGTAACGAATTGATATCCTATAGCTTTTTAATGTCAGTTTTTATCTTTTAAAATAAAAACTGACATTAAAAAAACAATAATATATCAATTAGTTACTTTCGGTAACACTTTACAAACCTGGTTTTACAACGTTACAGCTAAATAATCTTTCAAATTTGTTATTTCCGATGTAAAACTTGTTCTAAAGTATTTGACAAAACTTGAAACCATTTTATATAGCTATGTATGATTAGCATCGAAAGAGAATATTCATCACAATTTACTTTCAAGTCTTATTTGATTATCATATTTAGACTAGGTATGATTTATTTCCATTAATTATTTCCATAATGCATAATAAAACAAACTTACTGACTACATAAGCACTTCACTCGAAAACAGCTAATAATAATGTTTGATTTGGATGATGTGTATATAGGGTGATGTATATAGGGTATTGATTTTTAATGCAGAAGCGCTAACATTTCTATTAATATGGAAATCATTTCTTAGTGTAACCCTCGCCATAACCAATATTCATTTACTGACAATTTACATTTTTTGGCTTTCGAAACTAAATATAGATAGGGTATGTCCATAGACATATTTTATATAACACTTTTGTATCTTTGTTCAGATGTTTTACAAAAATCTATTATATCCTAATATATTATTACCGGCTATACCTTCTTTACAAGTTGGAAGTATCTTAATGATATTTAAGAAACATTAATTCAAATTATCAGCACTTTAAAAGATTAAAAGGTATATTTACCTAAGCCTAGAGCTAGTTTACATAGGTATTTGATTACCACTCGATTACAAAAATAGTCGTATACCGTATACATACATGTTTCCAGTGTAACCGCTGCGCGAATCAAAAAGCCATCCATATTTTTTGACCTTTAAAAATATTTGTCTATGAAACACAAATTGCAACAATAACACCCTGGCACTAGAAAAATAAATTTAATGTTCTATAAAACATATTTCGAAATATCTATTGCAATATTACCTAGCTTAATATACCATATGCAAACAAATAATACACTCCCAAGTCTAATTTGTAATTGTTAGAAATGGTAATAAATGGGTTTTGTCTATATATTTATATGTATTGTATAAGCAGTATAAAGTGTTCTGAGGGGAAAAACTGTGAATGTTTGACTGGCCAGCCTGTAATACTTAGGAAATCGAATATTAGTTTCTAGAAGTTTATTTTGAAAAGCCACATCGATATTTTCATTTCAGGAAAACGTTTGTTATCACATCCTTTGATGTCGACTAGACACAGTAGCACAATCACTTTTGGGTTTTTTATTAATGTACTGAGCTGGTATTCCTTCAACTGAACAAGTAAAGTATGCAATTTGATGAAACCATTATCTATATTTTAGTACCTGCCTGCTTACTTTGTCTTATTCGGTGCTACCTAATGGTTTTCATATAATGTTAAGATTTATAGCTTAATAAATATTAAATTCTAAATTGCTATCTCTTTAGTTATTAGATGGTTTTTGTCTAAATTCCTCCAGTTTCAAAGGTTAGAGCAGTTCTTTTTTAAGTCATGAAGTTTCTGATTTATTTAGAAACAACAACTTGTGCAAGTTTATTTGTATATAAGAAGCTTTTTGAATGTAACTAAGGACATCATAACTTTTAGAATTTAGTATTAAAAAAAACAGAATTAATTAAAGAAATACGTTTTAATTTTTTACTGTTTTGTGGGGTGAAATTTTTGGACTTTGCTAACATAGCCTTCATCTTCCAAATATAAAAAAGAATTGAATTTTAATGTCTTGTCTATTCGAGGCCCTGCAAAATCCTCGTTCAAAATTATTGTACCACAATATCGCTGAGCAGTCTTGAATTCATGTTTGCTATATAATTTTTCGCTTACTCCGAGCGTCAAATAAATATTACATTTAACTATGGTATTTACTTTAATGTTGTGTAGTAGTATTTGTGTGAATACCATTTTATGTAAAAAGTTGTTTTTAATACATACGTTATTTTGTTTCAAAATTTGGCCAGTCTGTTAATATTAGATTGCATTTCAAGCGATTTCAGAATATACAGCAGAAGAAAAATTCGATCGATATTAGAGGCCATGTCATGGTCTTTTTGTGACAATACAAAACAATAAATAAAAATTAAATTAAACAGCACCAGTTTTGAAAAATGGTTTCATTATTATATATCAAAAATGAACATAGCCGGCTAATTTATAAGTAGAAACTGATTTTCAATTTATTTCCAGATTCTTCTATATCTAAAACAAAACTTCTAAATTTAGGTAGGCATATACATAAATCTGTGTTAATAAAATCTTTTTTTAATGTACGAATTCGACCAAAACGTGTTTTATTTCAAGATAAGCATGGTACCTAGGTGTTTACTTGTTAATTGAATCTGTTATATTAATAAAAGACCATTATCTTCGATAAAACTTTGTACATAAAATTGTCTAAAATCAAATGGATATAACAAAATGATTAAATCAATAAGATTTATTTGTGAATTTAAAAATGAAAAGACAGAGCAGTTAACGTTTTAACTACCGGATAATCCAAAACTATAAATCAATTTCTATTCAGGAAATGGTTTAACATCAAGTTAAAATCTGCTAACAATTTGACCCAAAATAATACCTAATATTAAATTTAACTCAATAAATATGGGAATAAGCTTTAAAGTGAACATCAATGAAAATAGATTAACAGATCAATATATTTAAGAAAATCTAATTAAAAGCTAATCTTATCACTCTATATGATGTACTAAAAGCTGAAATATCGTTGTGACATCAGAGGAAATCATGCTCAACAATGTATGTTCATATGAATAGATTAAATACCTAAGTACCAATTTAAAAAAGATTTTGAAGATAATCATTATTTTATTAATCTCTATATTTTATAATATTTGTATAGGATATTATCTACCTATCTGCTTCACTTACACAATAGCTTGTTGATATATTAATTAGTAACTATGGCAATTATTGGGTCCACATGGCTAAACCTGCGAGAAAAGCGTAGGTATTATGAATTAGGATATGTGAAATAAACATTGTTTTCTAAATGGATTTAAAACCCGGGCTATTCTGTGCAAATAAGCCTCTTTTCTCACAAAACGATGTAGGCAAATTATTCAGACACCTCAAATCGCTTCATGTCATAATGTCATAGAAGATTAGAATAGTCAATTTGATAACAGTTCAATTAAACTTCGCAACAATCAAAGACACCTTAACTATTCTTTATTATCAAAAAAGAACTGTAGTTTTTAAAAAAAAAACATTATCCATTCTAAAAGAAATTGCAAAGACAGCTTCCGTATATTTTATTTCTATAAATATTTCGAAAATAACTAATGAATCATCTATTTCTTTAGTGAATGTTTCAATAGCAGGTATCTTTTTAATCTAGGATGTGATTATAATAAAATAGGATTAATTATTTTTTTTAAATTAAGATTTATTTATTTTTACTGCCTCTTAGTTTACGATAAGGTAGATATTTTATTTAAAGTTTGTTAATTTTGATAAACTATCATTTTTGAAAATCGGAACAAAATTCGCTGAATATTATAAATATGTAGCTAATTTTGTAAAATTACATTTTAACTAATAGGCATGTATTCCATTTTCTTCGATTTTATCGTTTAATTTTTAAGTTCCGAAATACTGTGTCGCTCTTTTGTTGGTAACTTTAACTCTTCAATGTTCCAATTGCAATTTTTATAGAAAATTGAACCCTTTTTTTTATAACAGGAAGTGTTTCTTTAAAACATGTAATTGTTAAAATTAGATTATCGCCAATCAATAATACTTCAAAAGATACATAACAATGCACTTAGCGCCTGAATGGTTAATCAACCACAATAGATCATTAAATAAATTTGTGAACAGAGACGTGTAAATATGCATAAATTTTATAAATAATTCTGACATAATGAAGGGAGCTGATGGATTTTGTTGACACATTATATCATCAATCTGAATGATCCCTACAACTGATAGAATTAATTTTAATGGATACCAACAGGAACCACTACAAAACCGACCGTATTTGACCAATTTAGGTTATATTCGTCGTAGGTAGGCTCGAACTCGGCGTGTAAAGTAAGTACTTTATCCACTGAGCCATCCATCCAACTGTTGTCTTTCATTACCCAGTGACTTGGTAATTTGTCCTGAAATAAGTAAGGTAGCAAGTCCCATTCCAAATTCCAATGAGTATAGGAAATACCAGGTCAATCTGCTTCTGAGTTCTACCAAATTGTCACTTTTGAATAGTAAATTTCGGACATCACAGTAATATTGATTCTTGTATAGTTTATTCCACTTGAATTTCTTTTATAATATTTTACTCAAATCTAATGTCGTACCTCCATAATACAATTATAAAGACCCCAAAAAGTTAAAAAGTGTGTTAGTTCAAACCCTAAAACAATTGAAATCATTTTTGACTGCTAGTTGTCGATTAAATAAAGTTATTGTGGTTTTATATAAATTATATTTTAAAATTTTAGAGCTAACAAAGTGAAATTATATAAAGACAATAATTTAAGAAATTATTTGTGTTAAATAACCAATGTTGTTAATCTTTCAGCTTAGCTACTCAACTCAACGTTTTTAATTTAGGTACAGTTTTTATTTACTTTGTTAGCTCTAAAATTGTAAAATGTTATTTATCTAAAACCACAATAACATTCATATAATCTAAAAATGATTTCATTTGCTAACGCATTTTTTGATTTTTTTAGTCTTCAATGATTTCTAATCTTTTTGGAATGAATTCATAAATTTCATTATTGCTTTGCAAAATAGAGGACACTAGCAAAGGTTCATATAGTTTTAAAAAATTACAATGTATTTGTATAAAAAAATTCTCTGTTGCTATGAAATAATGACGTCCTTAGTAACACTTCTTAGGAGAAAAGCCATATTAAAATAATGTTCAGATATAGTAATTAAGATTTCATGGTGTCAATTAGCCATAAAGTCGTTTTTTGTGTTGCATAGATTAGTAAAATAAGTCTGTTATTATGTTTTATTCGTGCCCTTAGCAACAGTTGACAAGTGGAAAGTTGATCAAATAAAAGATCATATATGGTAACTAATGTATCAAGTAGTTAACTAAAAAAGTATAGTTATATGGGAGAAATTTGTAAAAATTGTTGGTTGTTATGTTATATTGATGGCCCTAGTATCAGTTGCTAAGTTCATAATACCTACATAGTAACTTAGGTCTCATGTGGTTACCCAACCAAAATAGTATAGTTATGTTGAGATAAATTTGTAAAAAATGCCTTGTTTCTACGCGATACTGACGCCTGTAGTTTCGGCCCAGAAAATGATAACGGATTTTTACTTCTCTCTTCAAAGTTAATTTATGTAGGTACCACATTTCATCAAATTCAGTTACATAATGTTTAGACTATGATATCGGAGATGATGATGAAGAAGAAGAATAAGGAGCAAAAACAAACTTTGAGATACTGTACGTATCTGCTAAGCTAGTTGACAGATTTTGATAACATTTTGCATACTTTATCACCATTCTCGTCTGAATTAATCCATGGTATGAATTTGAAGTCAATACACTGTTTTACTTTTGCACGAAAGAGCTCAAAATGGCCCTTTTCAATTTTCCTTAGCTCATTAGTCTAGGCTAAACTTTAAAGCTAACAGCCATTTGCCATTAGCTGAGAGTTTAATAAATGATTATGCATCATACTTATAGACTGTGTTTGCATTTTATCGGCTTTACTTTCACTACTTAAAATCTGTCTGAGTAGTCGATATTTATAAACAAATGTTTGTACATTTAAAAATACATAGACAAATGATCCAATTATCAACTCATTTTTTTGTACTTTCAGGATTGATACATGCGTGTATCAGCATTTTAGTTTACAATAATATTATTAACATTATCTCATTTTTTTGTAATGGAAAAGTATTACTGGTGTTATATGTGACAGTAAAGTATCAGACAAGATGAAAGAAAAACTGTATAAGACAATGGTGAGACCAGTAGCAATGCTGTATGAGATGGAGACTGTGACTACAAAAGAGCAGGAAGGAAAGATGCAGGTGGTAGAGATGAAAATGCTTAGGTGGTCTTTAGGTCTGACGAGACCTGACAAAGTGAGAAATGAAAGGTGGGAGAGAGAGGATGACTTGAGAATTGCAAGGAAAACTGAGGGAAGTGGAAAGGCTCCGGTGGTTAGGACATGTGGTGAGGAGAGAGGTTGACTATGTGGGTAGAATAGTCAGAAAGATGAAGGTGGGAGGAAGAGAAGACGTGGAAGACCCAAAAAAGAAATGGGAAAACTGCATTCGTGAAGATATGGAACAGGTGGGACTCCGAGAGGAGGATGCAGTGGATCGCAAGAAGTGGAGAATAATGATCTGCACGGGCAACTCCACCTAAATGTGGGAAAAGCCAGAAGAAGAAGAAGAAGAGGGTCGCACATGTAGTTTTTTTTCAAATGGCTCAATCTAATTCTTATAAATATTATGGATCTTTTTATCTAACAACAGTTTAAGACTGAGAATAGAAAATACATTTTCATAAAACTTAATCTAAAACCACAATTTTATGAAAATTTAATTAAGTTTTATAGCGTATAAAATTATAAAACAATAATATATTGGATTAATATATAACTATGTATACTATCAACAAAGACAGTAATTTTAACATTAGAAACATCAAATACCTATTATGAAATACTTCTTCTTCGTCTCCATCTGGGTCCATTAGATGTGCTCGGCGGCCTGAATTCTCCTTTTCCTTCACTGAGCACTCGATCTGGCATGTCTTTCTCCGCTTCTTGTCTTCATTTCTCCTCGGTCTGCCTCTGCATCTTGTTCCTTCTACCTCGCTGTTCAGTACCTTCTTCACAGGGTTAATCTCGCCCATTCTAGCTGCATGCCCATACCACCTTAACCTGCTCTCTCTGACCTCTCTATAATATTTTTAACTTTCACTTCTTTTCTAATTTCCTCACTCCGTATTCCATCATATAGCGTCACACCCCTAATCCTTCTCAGCATTCCAATTTCAGTCATCTCCTCCTTCCTCCCCATTCTCTTGCATTCTGCTCCATAAAGAATTGTTGATTGGTCTTATGTCTGTTTTGTGCATCTTTGTAGACATTTCTTTCCAGCAACAGCTTGATTTTCATATTATGAAATTCTATGGTTAATAAAATTAACAACTTCAGTGTCACATTAGATTGAGGCCCTAATTTTGTTTAATTACAAAATACTGGAATGAACATGTTCATATTTTCAATCCGGTTGGCAAAGCTGGTTTTCAAATTATAGAAACAAAGTTTATTATACTAACCTGTATTTTTACTCTTTGGTATTCGTATATGTACCAGTTAAGTAACTTTTTAAAATGGAAATAATATTATATATGTACGAGTAGGTAGCAGTTCTGTTACAGTCTTTTAAATAGTTCTAGAAACGATCGGTAGGTATTTATGTAAGTATGCGCTCTCGAATTTATTTATTGCGTTTTCTTTTACTCATTTCAACGTATCTCAAATGTCACAAATGACTGATTTGTATGTAAACTTAAAAAAACAATCTTGTTGATAAATTTCTATTGTTCCAATTTTGCAGAATTGTTCAGTAGAATAAAGTAAAATTGAGATCAAATTAGCTATTTTAAAAAGTATGCTAGAAAAATTAATAAGTGGAATCGTAAATTATAGGAATTTTCAATTCTATGTAGTGGTATGAACGGATCTTCCAATGTTGAAATATCCACATGATTTTCGTCAGATTTTGGATGGACGCCTATCTTAGAAAATCTAATACACTGTTTGACATTATTCATTTTTTACACATCATTTTCTTATCAAATGTATTATTATCGAGATAAACATGATATTCGTATTAATAACAATTATTTCGATAAGTTAGACATTACTTTTATTGTTACACTAAACTTTTGTAGAAGATAGTGGATTTATTGTTTGGGTAGATATAATCAATTCTGTTTTTTGTAATAACCCTATTCCTCTGGAATCATGTCCCTCTTAAAAATGAAGTTGATCATCATCATCATCATCATCATCATCATCATCATCATCATCATCATCATCAGGTTCCCTTCTCGATCCTGTTTTGCTTCGCTGCATTCGAGCGTATGCTGCTTCATCAAACGTCTTTGTTCAATTTCTGTGTGACTGTTGTAGTTGACCTTTTTGGCACTATTTCCTCCGTTATTGACGTTTTGAAGGCTTCCCATTAACATGAATTCTGCAATTATAGTTTCATATCTATTGCTCACTTCTATAGCATATGCCCGCTTTATTGTTTCTTTCTTGAGGCATTCTAGTCGTAATTTTGGCATGGCTTTTGGTTTCTTCAAGCTCTTTAGCTTCACTTGACATTTACATGTCAAAAGATTGGGTCACTCCCGATGTCTACACCTGGCATGCTCTTCGAATCTTGGATTGTAGTCTTGATTGTGATGTAGTCAATCTGATTCCGAACCTGGTCTCCTGGTTTTTTCATGTCCACAGTCTCCTTGGATGGTTCTTAAACCATGTGTTTGTGATGACCTGATCGTGACTATTGCACCATTCGACCCATGTGTTGCCCCATTCGTTTCTTTCTCCTAGACCAAACGAGCCTACGATATCACTTTCCTGCTGACATCCCACTTTTGCATTTAGATCACCCATGATGATGAGAACTTCTTGTGACTTGGTTTGATTCCTAGCTTGTTCGAGTTTTCGTAGAACTTTTCTAGTTCCCGTTCTTCACTATGGATGCCCTTCAATTTCATTAGCATTACTCTTTCTGATACCGGCCAGTACCTGATCAAACATCTGGATACAGGAGTCTTATCTAACACAAAGGCTACTTCCTTTTCACCTCCTATATATATTACCATGTGTTTATCGCTCATGGTGACCGTTGTGTTCTGACTACAGACGAATCTTACGAAATGCACACACTTCCTGGGGTTACAGCAAGGGTTTTAAATAACTGTGATCGGTCACCCAAGTGACCCGTATATGGGTCTAGGTATACCCGCAAAAGCCAGAAATACAACAACAACAACCACTGAACCAGGCTTCTCCGAAAGTGCTCAGTGACTAGACCACCCATCTCCGACCCACTTGATAAGTGGTCACGGCGTCACCATAGGAGCCGGTCTGCCCAAGGAACGTGAAAAGAGAATGTTATTTGTCGGTCAATGTGTTGTTCCCCCCTCCGTTGCTCTTTTTAATTTAGATACCACACATTTTTGTACATTAAATGTTGAAATGACAATCAACCAGTTATTTTTGAAAGTTTCATGGATAACTGATTTGATAGTGTTTACAGAGATTTTAGTCTTAATCCATCAACTTCATGCTAAGTTGCTCTGCAGTTCGATGACATCCTTAGAAGAGTTTTGAGAAAATATTCAGAATACTGAATAACTATTGAACCAAATATAAATTGATGAAAAATATCTAAGTTTCAAAAGTATTGGCATTGTTTAAAGATCGTTCGTCAACTTCATCCAATCTATAATTATTTATAGAATTTCGAATTATCTTAGTCACATTTTTAATATGTTGTTTATTAAAAAAAACTATTTATAAATTGACTAATACAATTCGTATAATATATTCCACATAAAAAGAGAGTATACCTAAATCAAATTAAGCATCATGAGAAAAATAACATAATTTTGAAATGTTCCAAAATCATGGTAAATAAATCTTTTTGCTATTTTCTATGACTTAAAAGTTATGTAAAAGTCTTTTTGAAATTAATGTTATTAATTAATATAATTATATTTTAGGTGCATATGTTTCCTAGTTCTAGTTATATAAACGAACAAATAAAATTTGATACAACAAATAAAAAAGAAAACTAGACAAATACCTAAACAAAATATCTGAAATTTTTGGAGAAAAGACACCGCTACCATATTATGAACTATAAGATACATATGTAGACCAACTTTTCTAAATGACCCTTTCTAAAACTGAATTAAGTCTCTGCACTATCTAATTTGTGGCAACGTTATTCAACATTATTATAGGGCATATACTCGACTATAATTATAAAAATGAATTCGATTTATATACTCCTTTTTTCACTTATTGTGTAGAAATGTTCAAGCCAAACATAATATGTAAAATTTTATCAACTATGATTACTACATTTAGCTTACAATATTTTTTCAACCTATCAATTAAAGCATAATAATTAACTACCTAGGAACACTAGACATTGTTCAGTTATGAATATGGTTAATATTTCTGTAAATATAGAAATGAAATATTAGCTTTAGACTAAAATATTAAAAACTAATTCCGAATAACAGATACAGCAGCAAATTAATGTTTATTCACCTGCAAAGCCACTACGAGACCGTTTTCTACCTCTTTGGGTCTTATCAGTCGTAGGTAGACCCGAACTCGGATCCTCTGACATGTAGGGCGAGTGTCTTACCCACTGAGCTATCCAGGCTGCTGGTGGATGGTACCACACAGTTATTCTTTCATTTTAATTTATCAACTAAACTATTATTTACAGTACAATTGTATTTAGCCACCTGCAGTGTCTGTAACTCTATAGACTGTGAAACTGAATTATGTGAAAGATATCAGATGGTCCCCAGACACCATCAAACACCTCGTACTCAATTGCGGTGCCCTTAAGATCTTCAGAGCTAACATAATAGGAGTCAATACAGATGCGAATACGGAAGCCGCCCAAGTTTTCGTCACCCGTGTCGAAAGACTCCTTTTCCCTCTTTATATCTTGGTCAACTACTAACAGTAGTATATAACAATATTTAAAGGGAACAGAAGCTTGGCTATAGATATAAAATAATTGCTGTTCAATGTAATCCAAAATTAATTTTCATTCACCTGCAAAGCCACTACGAGATCGGTTTCTACCATCAGTCGTAGGTAGACCCGAATTCGGATCCTCTGGCTGTAAAGCGAATGTCTTACCCACTAGTCTATCCAGGCTGCTGGTGAATGGGAGCACACAGTTGTTCTTTTAATTTACCAACTATTAGTAAACGGTTATGGAAACAGCAAATTCAGATATAGTAGCATTTATCTTTTTTAAAATTGTGAACAACTAAATTTCAAACAGTTAGCATTGTTTCATTACCAAAGAAAGTTTTAAAAACAATTAATTCCTACATTTTATGCAATTTAGTTCGAAAACACAACTCTACCGGAAATTACCATTTTTGAAGACATCATTCATAGGATGAAAATAAACAAATGGCGCTGGGCAGGACACAGATGGACAGAGAGACCAACATTCTGGTCACCGAGGGAAGGGAGAAGAATGAGAGGAGACGTGGAGAAGTTTGTCGGAAAAGTCAGCTGGAGAACCAATACCAAGGAGAGACTGAACTGGAGAAGACAGCTGAGGCCTTCGCCCTGCAGTGGGCTGACACAGGCTGATACAATACGATACATTAGAATAATTAGTGTTCATATTTCGATTCAAAATCATTTTAATTAATTTCAGGTATTTTTACTTTTATTTTCTTAATTGAAACTATTAATCTTTTTCTGCAAACCCTTTACATGGCGCCTGTAATGGCAAGGGACACCTCCCAATATGTAGAATGAAATTTTTACTGCAGCAAACATACAAAATTAAAAAATAATAAATTAAAATCGTGCAAGCCTTTGAGAGTACTAACACCATAGAAATGGATATATTCTAACCAAAAGATGTACCTACAAAATAGGCATCAACATAAAACAACAACTTTTAAAGATTAAATCAAAAATAAATAATCATGTGCATCTTGTTCTACATCCAAGCTGAAGCATGATAAGGTGGTCAGTCAGGTTTGGTGATTGAAAGTACTATCTAGTTCATCCGAAAATCAAAGAAATCCAGTCAAAATTCAAAATATTAAAATGCAAAACAAGGAACAAAAAATGTGTTACGGGACTTAGGATCCTCATCTCTCCAAATATTCAACATTTAAATCTTACTATGACATAATATTTGGTTTACTTTCAATATTTTTATTTAGCCAATCACCATCTCTTGTTGTTCCAGTTGTGCCAAATCGAAACAGTTTATCACATACTAGGTAGCAAATATTGGAGAGGCTAAATGGAGATGATCAAATAATTTTTTTGTAGGTGGGGGGGGGAGACAAGGAAATAGATTTATGAATAAATAGCGAGGCGCCTATAAAAAAGCAAAACATATTTTAATAATTTGACTATTACAGCACCTCTCATGTGAATTTATGCAACTTGAAGATGAAAAAGAGAATGTTTGACTTTTGTGGGTGAATTACCATATTAATATTAATAATGACTGGATTAGGTGAAATGATTCTATAAACAAGAGTAGGTAAAGATTAATAGCTTGATTATAGTACACCTGACTCCAAATATTATTGGCTTAGCTATAATCTCGTCAACCTAATCAGGGTTTACATTAAGTTATTTTTAAATAATTCTTCTTCTTATCTATGACGAGTTTGACCTGGCTGGGGTCATATACTCAGATCTTGAAGACGATTCCGTGCAGCTCAAGAGACCACTAGGGTATCTACAAAACCTGGCCTCCAAAGCATCTACTCCAAACGGGGGAGTAGATGTGTCGCAGAATGTGGGAAAGATGGTCACTGGCACCTTGGTCACAGCTAGGGCAGAGATGTCTGGTGGCGAAATTTGTATTCTCCAAGGGCAGGGCTGTTCCCCCTCTCTTCAGTTGAATCCACATGGCCTCCTCTTGGTGATGACTTTGATGTCATTTTGACGTTGGCAAACATTTCTTGCTGGGAAGTAGTGGTAGCTTCTAAACAGAGTAAGTAGTCTGGCTTTGATCGAGATGTTGGTGTTGGCTTGATCACTCTGGGCACCAAATTTGGCTGCTGTATCAGCCTCTTAATTGTAGGAGTGATACCTGGACCCATTGAATAGTCAGTCGTTTGTTTTTCTGTGCAAAATTTTCTACAGACCTTCTCGGCTGTGACGTCTTTTTAATGGCCAGGACCTTGTTTAAGTTTATCTATCCCGGATTAAGCTGCATTCCAGTCTTGAGTAAAATTTAATACTCGTGTCTATTGTATCTATGTGAATATTTTCATAGCATGCCAATATATTTTAAGAAAAATTGAGGGTTAATGGGGTGAATGTGGAATGATTAATTGTTCAAGATGGGAAATGATTAGCAAAGATTAAGAAGCACAGTCTTACAGGGTTTCTTTTTCCTCAGAATGTTATGGTACTGTAGGGGTCTAATATTGAAGGGAGTGCGAAACAGTTGGTCTCCCTGCGCATCTCACTCTTCCGGGCTATGGTTATTCCTTAAATAATCAGCTGCTTGTAACCAGCAGAGACATGTAATGCAGTGTGAACAAATTTATGAAACTTGACTTACATAATTTAATTGAAATTTTATTTTCTGGTAAACATAACATTGTTTCTACTGACAAATTTTAGATTTATACCTTAACTAGTGCAATGATCCGAACTAATACTTAAAATTGAAACGTACCTGTACCTTTTGAAGAAATATCAAAATAAAAAATTCTGTAAACAAATTGACAATCTGAATAACACCTCGGCATTTATATTCAAAACTTAGATAAATAAGCTATTACATACGTCTACATAAATATACCTATGTACTAAAAATACAAATCAGAATGTACCTACTTATCGCTACAAGGCATGTAAACCGGACATATTGTTTATAGTGAGCTAGTGGCCAGTCTTATTAATAGAACAGTAACTTCAAGAAATACATTTAAATATGGCATCCAGGGAGATAAATTGATATTTCTTGTAGTCAACCTGATTGAAACTGAATAAAAGCATAATGCACACCGCGATGCATATTGATCTATTTGGCGAGTAAATCTACATAATCTTCAGAGAAGATTATTGTTACCTATGGGCATAGTTTTTGCATCATCTAGATGTATTTTTTAGTCCACGAGCAAACACTAGTTGGGCAATCTCCGCAACTAATTTAATCAAATTTGATAATTCGACATTACTCTACAACGAAATTTCCCTCTTCCCGTGCTCCACTGGCCCCCTCCCACCCAAAAACTAATGATGTAAAGTGACTTAAATCCTATTGCTATTCCATGTACTGCGAATAATTGAATATTTTCTGGCGATCTCCTAAAAAAAGGTATTCATTAGATGGAATTGGAAAATTGATAATGATCGAATGTATGCCCTTTACAAAGAAATATTAATAAATGTGGAATATCTATAGTGAAGCCAGTGTAACTTAATCGAAATCAATTTCCACAAAACGATAAGTTTATCATTTCCCTTCTGCTTAATTTGCTAGAACTTTCTATCTAACTACTTCTTCATCAAAATTTTAATTAAAATATTAAAATCTCTTTTCTTGAACAAATGGGTGAGAAATACATCGGATAGAAAAATTACAATTAATATGACCTCGACGATATAAAATGCCACCCTTATAATTTTGAAATCAATATTTTAATTTTAACAATATTCCTCTATGCTCTACCGGGGATAGACTGTCCCCTATCTCCCTGGCTCTACCTAAATATACTTATTTTGAGCATTTCATGATAATATATTGAAAAAGTTAACAAGTTTATAAACAGTAAACGTTTTAGACAACTGAAGATGATGGTCTACTGATGACGACAAGTGAGAGATAATAAACTATCAGCAGCTTTACAGAACCATCAACATTCTGGCCACGTGTACCTACATGGACCTACATGGACAATATGAATGAAGTGCATGTGATGACTATTGGGAAATTATTATAAAACAATTAAATTCTACTCTAAGGGTTGTTCATAGGGGCAGGTGTTAATTTTAAATGAGCAAATAAGTTATATTTTTAAATGTTATTATTTATCTTTATTTAGTAAAACGTTTTATAACCTTTCAAATGGACAAAGACCTCATCCTATACATAATTTATACTGTAAAATATTCTAATATATATAAAACTTGATAGAAAATATGATGTAATTCTTAATTATTTTGTGAAGTACCTACATTTATTGTTAATTATGTTTTCTTAAGCATAGCCACTTATTTTTCTTTGAAATATCAGTAATGCACCTACTTGTAAGTGTCTAGCTAATTAGGCACGAGTTCTTAATTTTGTTTCTTCTTTCTCTGATAAACTAAATATATATGTATGTAGGTATAGATTTTCATTTAATATCCATTTTAACAAAATTACAAACCTATTAATTTTTATGGAGATAATTCTAGCAGGGTGGAACCTTCCAAAAAAGTTTTGTTCATTTATTACCCATAATTTATTGATTTAATTTTAACATAATCTTTTACCCTTGGATATGCAATCATAAACACAGTGTTGCATTGGATTCTATAGATTTTCTACAAATACCTACTATTAACTTTTACGAAAATTATGAAATATATTAAACTAGAATAAAGACAGTATATATTAACGGCAGCTAAAAAATGGATGTTTCTAAAAAGGCACATTACACTTTTTTGAAAGGAATGTACCTTTTTAAAAACATCAATTTTTAAGGACAAACGGACGGGGGGGGGATTCTGCTCCTAGCCCCTAGTGTCTAAGGTGGTAAATATCATTAGGTGGTCATTTTCAAATTGTAAAATTCTACATGGATTTTAGCCAGTATGACTTACATCTCCTGTGGTGACCGGAGAATACTGGTCACACCTGGAGACTTCTTTCTATGTCACCATTTTCTAGCATATTATGAATCTGCTACCTTTTTCTTAGTTGGTTTTAGTTTATCAGGTTGATCATATTATAACATCGGTTTTGTTTAAAAAAAGATTCAGCTTCTGTCTATGATTGTTTAAATCTATCTGTATACTAAATTTAAGCAAAAATTTACTTTTTTATTTAAAAAAAAGTTTTTGTCAAATTAGATAATTTTCTAAATAATAATGAATATTGAAAAAAACTATAATGACTAAACTCGTCGAAGAAATGTATGTACCATTCAGAAATTTGTGAAAATACAGATACTTCTACAAAGAATATCTTTGTACTTCTATTAGACGAAAACTAAAATCTACTAAAGTGTAAGAATGCCGCAGTATTAAGAATTGTTAACGTTATTATCTTCTGGTACTCTTTGTGTTTCCCATGATGGAATACAAAACTTCTCTAATTAGCCGACATGCTCCAACTTTTATCACACCTAGTCGTCATACTTATCAGAAAAAAACTGGCAAAATATGTGTGTTATAGGCGACTTATATCAGATTCCGCCTCAAATAAAAATATTTTATTAATTCAAAAAACAACATTAGTATTCAGATAGAGTCTCCTACCAGACTGTCTAAAAGATTTTTCTCATTTTGTACCTACGCAAAATGATGTAAATTGATTTTTTTCGGGATTAGATAGATAGACACCTAGAATATGTGAAAAATCAGAACAAATGTTGTCATTGTGATATTCATTCTTTATTTGTTTGTAATGAGAATATTTTAAAACCTAAAAGGCAAAAAATGTTAGAAATTATTAATTTTATATTATTAATATTTCATAAACTTAAACGTTCACTTCATTACCTATTATTATTTTGCAGGTATTTCTTTGTAATATGGAGAAATGTGATGATGATCTTGATCTACTACAAGTATTATTTTCAGCAATGTTTAGCTTCAGTAAGTTTACCTATATTTACATTTGGAAAATTTTTTCCTGTAATTCATATTAGATAATTTAAAAAATTGCTTTTGAAATGTACTTTCAAAATAAAATAGATAAAATTCGTTGTATTTGGAATAATTGAATTTAAAAAAATTTCTTTAGCTTGTGAAACTCTTTCATGTAGGCAACTATCTTTAATTAAGTCCACAGGGTCAAACTTGCAGACGCAGACTTGAAAACCACATACTTTCTATAAACTTCCATAGAGACATCAAGTATAATATAGAACAATTGATCAACAAATATATTTTGTAGTGATGACATCATTATAGACTAGACAATTGATTTTTTTAATTTGATAATGTAGGTATCCTATGGTATCTGAGAAATAAATTTAAAGGAAAAAGTCCAAAACAAATCGATTTTGTAGCATATTTTTCAATTTTATCTGATCGAAAATCGATTGTAATAAAGAAACATCAATATCTAAAACAGATAAGCAGATGCAGGCTCTAGGAATTGGGCTGAGATATTATTTTTTTCAATCAACATCTTTGTAATTCTTCTTCTCTCTATAAAGTTTGTGCTCTTATAATTAATTACTCGTGCATTGTTTCTTTGTGAATTGCGCATAAATATAGCAATTACTAGAAGCGACGTTTTACAGTGCCATTTTTATGGAATCGTGTGATCTATCGATTAGCTCTTGCAGCACGATGACGGGGCTAGCTGTAACTATCAAGAAGAATGAACCAAAGGTTCTCCTTTACACACTGCTAGGCGCATTCACTAAATTTGGCATGTCGTGATACTATCAAACATGGCAAACTAATAAAAATGTAATGGCCAAGGCCTCCGAAATAACAAAACTTGAGAAGTTGTCTCCGAAGCGTGACGGTCAGTTGAATAAAATAAAATATGAATATACTGCTAATAAAATGGAGACGACTAAGAACATCCACGGACTGTGTCCAACACTTTGGACAGTACATGCTGATGCTATGGAAGGTATACTCGCCCATTACAGTCCATTAAATAAATTGTAAAATTGGGCTGCCTCGGAATACAAAGACTCTGAAACAAAGGCTAGAATCCGTGGCGAAATTTGACTTCTTCTTCCACTTGTCGTTGGACATCTGTATTCTTGGTCATGCGGATTCTCTGAGTGCAACCATTCAGAGTGAACATTGTCGGCATGTGAGGCAAATAACATTGCAAACTTCGCTGTGAATATATTAGGAGTGAGGAATCTTGGAGTTTTTTTCTGGTAAAAGACTAAAACCGCAACTGCTCAGATTTTTACCATGAGCTGACCGAAACCCCCCTCCCCCCACCCGGAAACGCAGTGCACATATGAGACTGAAAGAATGAACCACCAGAATACATGGAGACAGAGACGCACTAGCGAAAATTATACTACGCGGCTCATAATCTGGCTACAACAGCAATTACAACCAGATTCAAGCAGCCTGATTATGAGATTTATATCCAGTGTGAAAATCTGCTTCTCTGGAATATTTTGGGGGACGACGTGGTTTCTTCAAGTGGGATTTTTCCATCGAGATTCTACGTCGACATTGTTACATGTTAACTGCGGACTTCGAAGTAGAAAGCTCACAACCACCATCAATAAATCAATGCTTTCTCATACGTACAGGGACTATCTGCCGCCGAACGAGCACTGATGAGCAAAGTTGTTAAAGTAGTTGAAATATTACTTGTTGCGCCGATAAGTAACACAACTAGCGACCGTTCTTTCAGCTTTCTGCGTTCAACCATGACCGAAAATCGTTTGAACCATTTGATGGGTTTGCAGCATTTATTAGGATTGCATGGACAAACTTAACCTACAAAAAGTGGTCAACTACCTCATAACTGATCACGACAATAGGATGCATATGTTCGGCCTTTTCAAATAAAGAGTGATATTACTTGTATTGATTGCTTCTTTTGTATACATGATATACACTCAAGAGCAATGAGAATCGCCACTCTACAATTGAAATTTAACATTAGCGTGTCGATTCATTATTTTTGATAGCTTAATAGGCATAGATTTTAATTATTGAACATACCTAATAAACAAAAATTTATTTATTTAACATTATATCTACTTAGCTTAAAATTATACATTTATTAGGTATATGGGTGGCTATTCTTTTTGCACTGGAGTGTATCTGGATTGTCAGTGTACTTGGATGATATTCAATCTTATTTTAAAGTATGTTTTGATGTTGTACTTTTTTTCTACAATAGAATACAAATAAGTTATTTTCTACTTTTTAAAATGAGTTTTTCATGTGTACCTACTCCCTATGAGGCAGTCGTTATAGATGCTAAAGTTAGTCAAGTTCATGCTTCTAACAACACCCAAAATGCATGCATATTTTAAAACAATCTGTCAAAGGTTTTCGTTAAATAGTTTCTTACACCAATCTCCAGGGCTTTTATTCAATTATTGTTATTGTTACATTCTTGTGTATTTTCTTCCAGTTAATAAGCCAAGAAAGAAAATAAGGTATTCTCTTTGAACCAAACAATATATGTAGGTAGTACCTATAACGCAAAATATGTACTTAAAGTGGGTTTTCATAATTGTAAAATAATGTACCAAACAAAGTATTACGAGTAATGTGGAAATAACAACGGATTTTAAGTAATATGTCACGAATATGATCAAACTAGCAGGTTTTTTATATATTTGTTTCATGAGTATTTATAGAAATTAATCATTTAAAAAATAATTCTGTCTTTGATTTAGTAAATCATAAACAGATACATTGTTACATCACACACATACATATATATGTATTGTTAATAATGGAATGTAGGTATTTGCAACATACCTACTGTTACTTTAAATAACCAAATTTATTTTTAAAATATTTATGTTTTAAGCAATTATCATAAATTGTATTAAAATAGATATATCTGTAAAGTGCATGTACAGAATATTAAATTGCATTTCATGGAAAGCAATAGTCAATGTAATTTTTTGCCATCTAGAAGAGACGACCCAATATGGAGTCCCCTTAAATGTCTTTATGAATAAATAGAATTCGCTTGTTGAGAATAGGTTGAGCATTATTTTCAATCATATTCTATTCATTTTCTTAGTTTTGCGTCTGATTATGATCAACCTAATGAGACGCACGTTGCAAAATCAATAGATCAACAGAGCAAGCTATAGCTTAGCGACCAACTAGATCTACACAGCATAAGAACCCGCATGTGGAAAATATTTAATATTAATATAATGAATAATCCCCATATTTTCATATAGTGTATGTATACCTATTTGTATTGTGTATATAATTTATGGCAAAACTGTGGAAAGCATCACAACTAATAGACTTGCATATATATATCTACTTCGTTCTCATCTTAGAAAAATGTTAGGGACAAAACATTGATGAATAGATGGGGATGTGTTTGTAAAAATAAAATTCAGTTTGCATTTTACAGAACAAGGAAAAGGTTATTCCACCACAAATGTTTCCCCAAATCTAACCTAGATAAAATATTTAGTTACCTTAGTTATTTTGAAAAAGGAAAAGTCTTCTGCGTATTAATAGAAAGGTAATTTTATTGAATCGGCATCTGTCATGTCCTTGGCACACTCTTTCAACTGTACAAAATTAATTTGGTAACGAAAACTTACATTTTAAAGTATGCTTAGAGTGTTTAGCTACTCTGATGTTTTGTGAATTATTTCTATCTACCTCACGGTATTGTTTAATTACACATAAACAATTTATAAAAATAAATAAATAAACGTACATACATACATACATACATACATACATACATACATACATACATACATACATATAAGGGATCTAAAAAAAGTTATATGTCAAGATTTAGAAATCAAATGATTACATGGAATCACAAATTTTCACAATGTACCTTATAGTACCTAATTCTTACTCATTTCTATTGTACATTGAAAATGCAGTTCTTTTGATGAAGTCTTTTAAACTGAATTATGATAGTTCGTTGTTTGCTTCTCAAATTAGACGACCTATTCAATATATTTTTGATCTACAACAGAATATGCAAACATTTATAATAATTTGTTTTATTCTTGGGGAGCTTCGCCCCCTCCCGTTTTTGCTACAACAGAATATGCAAGCATTTATTATTTGAATACTCTGGTAGTTTTGAGTTTGCCAGAGTATTTTGCGGCACCGAATATCTAACACATTTTGTAATAACTTGTGTTGAAACTATTTCAAATCGTTCCCTTTCGATTTGACTTTAAAAACGTAAAATCAGCTAATATGTATGACAAAATTTAGTATTATATTAATTTCTTTGTAAGTT
Organism: Parotoplana pacifica; assembly: GCA_034780595.1. Lineage (NCBI taxonomy): Eukaryota > Metazoa > Platyhelminthes > Proseriata > Otoplanidae > Parotoplana > Parotoplana pacifica. The sequence goes on along the minus strand of JAUYWI010059978.1, from coordinate 5,210 downwards.
TATTACGGAACCTAGCTAAATATAATGCAGATTAATTTGACTGCAAACGAGCGTGAATACTAAATCACCACCACTCTCAGTACGTAGATTGAAATATTGTTCTCGGAACTGATAGTTGAGCAGGTATTAACAAAGCGATTAGGTACACGACAGGTGTCTATTGTTCTGAATTTTAGTGCAGAGTTCAATAAATCATGCAACAATTTAGTTATTGCACTTGACGATAAATTTTTCGTTTAGAAATATTCTTTTGAAAACATTTTTCTACAATGATATTTCACTTATCTTTGTGTTTTAAGCTCATACATTTTTAGTAGACATTACCTATAGGTACCTAGACACACTATTTTGAAAATTATTCACATGTTCTCTGTAAAAATCTCTTGCAGGTTAAATTAATCAGAGCTTTATAATTATTTCAATGTTTAACTTGATAAAAATGGTATGGCTGACGAAACTATTATGCCCAAATAACGTAATTTACCTTGCAATTAATATCTAATTTTTTTATTTGTCATTTTAATATCTTAAATTTCATTTAATTAGAATTCAGAATTTCATTTAACATACTTTGTTGCCAGGTGGTTGTTAGGGTGTGTTTAGTTTCATTGAAATCGGTAAAGTTAAAATATCATTGTCAATCTCTAACAAAAATTAAAAACAGACAATAACTAGCCCATTTTTAAAATAACGGATTCAATTTTTATGAAATTTATCACTGCACAGGTCAAACTATTTTCTAAATTTGGAGTTTCTAAGTTAGTTTTATAATGTTCAAGTAGTTACACATGTGGAAAAATTGTCCATTTTCAGAAATATTCTTGGAAAATGAATGGACTCTAGAAATCATGCAGTTTGTTAATAATAAATCTATTTAATGTGCCTCAATCAATAATATGGCTATCTTTTTAGCTAGATTTTATCTGTCTATTTTCCAAACTAATAATCACAATTTTTATTTTAATTAATAATACCTTAAGCCATTATTATCAAAAAGTAAACTAATTTTATCTTTGTACATGCTGCAGAATGTTAGAAAACTGTCAATAATAATCAATCAGTCTTCTATACTCTTTGATCTTGGAAACTACTCAGAATTTAGATGGTAATTTGCGTTGATGAAACATTGCTCTACAATATGTGGTATAGCGTAAGTTCTTTCTTAAGAATCATGTTTCACTAAAGCGGAATAAAGTGAAACAAAAGATTACTTTGGTTAATTTTTATCAAAGTTTTATCAGAAGCTATTTGTACTAACTTAGGTGTACTAATTGACAAGATTAGAATCATGCGTATCTAGCTAATATTCAAAAATTTAATTTAGTATAGCTAAATTTGTAAGCTCTATACACATGGTTACCTTATATAAATTTCGAAGTAATGCTTAAAAGGGGCATACACCATAATAAAATTTGTAAGTATATTTCATTAAATTAAAGAAATAATGTTCTATTTAAATGCAATCATACGTTAAACAATTCATACTTTTTAAAATTTTATTAATGATAATGCAGTTATTTATTTTGTACATTTGGAAGTCGTATCTATTATATGTTTTTTTCCCATAATGATAGTTTGAGAATTTATATTGATAATTTGGTAAGCGAGGACAAATAGTTATTCAGCTTTAGCATTTTCTTATAATTTATGAGTATAAAAGATAAAAAGAATGATCTTCTTTTGTGATGTGCGGAAGAAGCTCTTATTCCCATTAAACTAGTATCTGGCTTGCCACACTAAGAACTGAATCAGTAGACCTCAAATAATAGCATATGAATGAATAAATGAACGGTCGAAGATCCAACATATTTGAAGTATAATATGCAAAATTTAATCATACACGGGTCGCATCCAATATTATTATTGAAAAAAAGTTTAGTTATTTAGGCAACAAAACATGTTAAAGTATTGATCGAAACACGTTATGAAAATTGATGTCAAAAAGCCCCGTATAATGAAAACTGTTCAAATTCAATTTAATATTTCTATTGAATTTATTAATTTTCATTCTTTCCTCATATTTCATAAATGCAGATATCTAAACAAACAATTGTAGTTTTAAAATGTCAACCCATGTAAGTTTTATTATAAATGACGCAGAAGCATAAAATATTTTCAATAAACTTTCATTATGGTATAGTTTTTGCATCGACTACTAACATAAAATAATCTTTATGTTTCATTTAAAAATACAACCATAATAATTTTATTTAAATGCATTGTCTAGAATTTAAAAAATTGATTTAGTTTCCTTAGACAGTAGCCTGATAATAGAAATACTTAATTAATATAATAATAATAATAACATTAATTCGTCTATATCATGCAACAACTAATTAAAACTAGAGGATTTATCAAGAACACATCTTCTACCTAGAAGTCTGCAATTGCAAATTACATATATTGTAAGTGCGTGACTTATTGATTACGATTTCATTTATTGAAAAGCCTATTAGCTCGGAATACAGAGGTATGCATTTGTCATCAAGTAGATCCAAACAGGTAATAGAATAAGTTTTCAGTTTCCTTTAAAAGCTGCTGATGTTGCTTTCACTAGCTAATCACCGAATTAGGTGTGAATCCCAAAAATGTAATGCATAGTTGGCTTTATTGGATAATAAATTAAAAGAAACTGCTAAGTAAACATTTAAAATCATTACAGAATTTTTTAAATTAGTTGTGCATTAGGCAGACCAAGGACAAGAAGTGTAGGTAGTTGAGAAATAAAACTTTCATAAGAAAAACAAATATACCTATCCATTGAATAATACTTCCAGGAGAATTCTAAGTATATTTTTAGTACCGACATAAAATTTTAAAGCTATGGTTTATGTGTTAATAAAATTTGAATTATTTTTTAGAATCACACAAATGTGTACGGATTCTATCTGTCTTATTAGCTATATAGCTGTTGTTAGTTGATCTGAGTTCATTAAAACACATCATGCTCGCGGGATCGACTGTTAAGACGTACATTAAATGTTTCAAGAAGAAAAATACAGCGGCTAAAACCTAAAAAGATGCTTGTTATTTTAGATAATAGAAATTTGGTTTGCTCTATTTAATCCATTAGTCTATACCATATTCTATTCCACTATAAATCAACATACTATATCTTTATATTCTTAGTTTTGTTATTTTATTAATATGTATACTTTTTAAGTTTCCTACAGGATATTATTATTCTAAATAGAATGTACATATTTATCTGCACAAGCATAATACCCTACGTCTTGTTATCTCTCGTTCCATATGCGCCACATATATGTAGATAAATTGCAAATAGCTCTGACCAATTTAATCTTTTGCATATGTTGTAATTGTAATATCGTCAACAAAATTTAACAATAAATACAAACTATCACAAGAAATATATTTTTTACTAATTGGTTGTGTATTAAATGACAGATTTTTGTTAAATCAATAAATCAATATAGCTATTAAATAAAAACAAATAATTAAATACATGCTGTTATTTCGATACTTTGCTGCTTCAATTATTTTCTATAATTTAAATCGCATCGGTGGGATAATATCTGTAAATGCTTTCATTTTTGGAGTGTTTTTTTTCGATTTTGTGGAAATCAAAATGAAATATGCATATTGAAAATAAAACTGAAATTAATTTTCTTCGAACTTTAATAATCAATGTATTATGATACAGTTTTCTGACTTAATCTATTTATCTATCTATCTAAGTACCATGACCTTTAGGACGTAGGCGACCATTGACTTCCACAAAGCTCTATATTTGCAGGTTTTCAGCACCTTCTGGAATGTGTAGCTGTCTCTCTGTTCTTCAGACACCTGCGCCTGCATCCATTTACTTAAACTGCCCTGATATGTTAATCGGGGTCTTCTTCTCTCTTTTTCCCGTCTATCTTGCCTGGTGTAATGTTTTCTTCTAATCCTTCTTTTCTCAAAAGTTCAAGCTGCCTTTTTCTGATGGTCTTAATCAGGTTCCGCACTTCTCTCGCTCTTGTTAAAACTTCTCCGTTTGGTTTGTGGTGGTCTACCCAAGAGATATTAAGCATTCTCCACTGCTTCAAACCGGCTTTCCAATTGCGACATTGTCGGTTAAGATCGAGTAAACATAGCAGCGAAGAATTATTTTTCTTGCATCTATTGGCATCTTCCTATCTCTGAAAACCTTCTCCAACTTCTGAAATGATTACTTTGACATGCCGATCCTTCTCTTGATCTCAGAGACGCATTTGCCATCATCGGTTATCAGACTATCTAAGTAATTAAAAGATGCTACTTGCTTAATACTTTAATTAAAAATAAAGTAACTGGTGCTAATTTTGTTAGTTTAAAAAAGAAGTTAACTTTTAGGTTGTAATCTCAAAATTATATATTAATTTTGTATTATAAAAGGTATATAGATGTATACTGTTTTGCGAAAAATACATTTTAGACGTAATCTTAGGGGAAGGGGAGTGTCACAGTCAGGGACATACTAAAACAAGCGACTGATACTCGAGATTTTGTGCATCACTAACTTTAAGCTGCCTTTTATTGACCAATTTTTAAATCTCTGAAACTATTGAACCAATTTATTTGAAATTTGGAACATTAATTTGAGCTTATAAGATAAAATCCTTTTCAAAAATTTCAAGATCACCTGATTTTTCTTTTGGATCAGCTCAAAGGGTGTCGTAAGTTACTAGGAAGGAGCTAAATAATTTTTGAATCATTGAATATAAAAAAAACATTTGTTATTGTTCAGTCTATGTAGTCCATTTAAAATGGATGTTTTCGGCCCTTTGAGCAATTCAAAACCAAAGATCATGTGACCTATTATGATCTTGAAATTTTAAAATTATGTTTTCCTTGTAAGTTCAAATCAATGTTCCAAATTTCAAAGCAATTGGTTCAGTAGTTTCAGAAACTAGGCTAAAGTTAGCAGCAAACAAAAGTATAGAGCTCATGGTCCCTAGTTTGTTCCTGGTCACAGTCCAAATATTTTAAGTCTAAAATTTGGCAAAATAATTTGGTAACAGATGCCAAATTACATCCCAGTCACTTGAGGAGCTGTTGAGCAATTTTGAAAAGCCCCCCCACCCACATCTACGATCAAGACTTTATATGGCCAAGATTAGGACAAAGACATTTTTTCTGAGTAACTTGTCGTAATGTAGAATAAATCTTTACTGCAGAAAACAAAAATAAAAAACAAAACCAGTCAAGCCTTCGACAGTATTAACATC